>JACEEZ010007990.1:67500-87500 GCA_016584305.1 Chionoecetes opilio
AATAGAGAGTGAAAATACCCATACAGTGCAAAAACTTTGTAAACTCTTGAATAATTCCGAGGAAAACAATATACTGTTATTATAACACTCACAGAGGTGCAGGAATGTATTAGTTGAGCATCATTGTGAGTTACGTCATTACCTGTACGATATCAATACTTTATGTGCTCGTATATATTACGAAAACAATTTTCCATTCAGATGACGAAAACCTATGCAGCAGGAGTGTCAGCCCCTGCGATATTACTCACAAAGCTAACAAATCAGTACATTCGCTAAGTAAATATGCTTAGAAAATGGAGCTGTGATACAAAACTAATACACAAAATACAAGGTTTCCGAAAAGACGCATTAGACAGCATATAACATGAATCAGAAGGTACAAATACATATGTACATCATGCATATTTTCATATGTAATTATAATATACTTACCATTGTACGTTATTCTGGACATAGCTACCCTGCCAGATCCTATTACCTCCAGCTTCACAAGTGTTAGGTGCAAAGTGATGCAATGATGCTTTTCCGAGCACCCAGCGGATTCAAGAGAGTCTGAAAACACTTTTCATGGTTGAGTGACAGCAACTTTGCGTATAGATTTCATATACTAAACACACCAACGTTGTAACTAAGGAAGAATTTCATATATTATTTCAGAAGCGAAGAAAAATAACAAATCTGTATAATGCACTGAATATTTTTTTGTTTTGTTATCATACGATGCGCCGATGAGGTTCCATAAAAAGGAAAGAAAAGTAATAACCTTTCGCCACCTATCCGATGTAGGCATCAATTTTGCGGTAGAATAAACAACTACTTCGTTTGCTTATCAACTGGATACATTTTCCAATACATTACGTGTCCACTCGAGTGTCCTCTACTACGTAATCGTATCATCTCCTCCTACCTTCAGTCTCCTTTGCTCTCCCTGTTTCACTCTCCTATCTTCTGTTCCACTTTCCCTTCCCACTCTCTCTCTCTCTCTCTCTCTCTCTCTCTCTCTTCTCTCTCTCTCTCTTCTCTCTCTCTCTCCTCTCTCTCTCTCTCTCTCTCTCCTCTCTCTCTCTCTCTCTCTCTCTCTCTCTCTCTTCTCTCTCTCTCTCTCTCTCTCTCTCTCTCTCTCTCTCTCTCTCTCTCTCTCTCTCTCTCTCTCTCTCTCTCTCTCTCCTCTCTCTCTCTCTCTCTCTCTCTCTCTCTCTCTCTCTCTCTCTCTCTCTCTTCTCTCTCTCTCTCTCTCTCTCTCTCTCTCTCTCTCTCTCTCTCTTCTCTCTCTCTCTCTCTCTCTCTCTCTCTCTCTCTCTCTCTCTCTCTCTCTCTCTCTCTCTCTCTCTCTCTCTCTCTCTCTTTCTCTCGCTAATTTAACCTTTTACTTCCCTATCCAGGTCCATTCGCTCTTCTGTCAGTTCCCAATTATTGTTTGCGTCCCCGATACCCCGCAGTTGGCATTTGACATTTTATTTCCTACTTGATAAAAAGAAAATTTAAGATTTTTTTCAAATAAATTCAGGGTCGGATACAATTATTCTGAAAAAAAAAGTAGCGATATCCCTGCTGACATTAAAAAGTTATATCGTATTTATTATTTTTGACATATTTATCGATCTATCAATTTATTTAATTACTTATTCATTTCAAACCAATAATGTCATAACGTATATAGACTAGGGCTTGTTATCTGACTAAAACTCTAATCTATTTGCCAATATACTCATGTGTCTATCTATTCGTATATAAATGATATATGGAGGAGGAGGAGGAGGAGGAGGAGGAGGAGGAGGAGGAGGAGGAGGAGGAGGAGGAGGAGGAGGAGGAGGAGGAGGAGGAGGAGGAGGAGGAGGAGGAGGAGGAGGAGGAGGAGGAGGAGGAGGTGGAGGAGGAGGAGGAGGAGGAGGAGGAGGAGGAGGAGGAGGAGAATGTAGGTCATGTCTCACCAATTTATTGAGTTTTTATAGGAAAGTTTATGAGACGGCAGATAATGATAAGGATTATGATATAATATATCTGGACTTTAGTAAGGCATTTGACAAAGTACCACACGAGCGACTTTTAAATGAGGTTAGGGCTTATGGTATAGATGGGAAGGTTCTGTATTGGATCAGAGCTTGGCTAAGTAATAGGCAACAAAGGGTTACAGTTAATGGTTCCAAATCTGAATGGGGACTGGTGACAAGTGGAGTTCCACAAGGGTCTGTTTTGGACCCATTACTATTTGTGATTTACATCAACGACTTGGATAGTGGGATTAGCAGTGATATCAGCAAGTTTGTTGATGATACTAAGTTAGGTAGGATTATTGGATCACAGTCTGACGTAAACATATTGCAGGGTGACTTAGATAAACTTAACGAGTGGGCAGTCAGATGGCAGATGGAATTTAATATTGATAAATGTAGCGTTATGAATGTTGGTAGAAAAAACCCTGGTAATAGATACACCATAAGCAATGTATCGCTGAAAAGATCAGAAGGTGAAAAAGATCTTGGAGTGAGGGTGAGCCAAGACCTCCGACCTAGGAAACAATGTATTGAGGCCAGAAATAGAGCTAATAGAGTATTAGGATTCATTACCAGAAGTTTTAAAAGTAGAAGTGCGGAAGTTATTCTAAAGCTTTATCTGGCTCTAGTCAGGCCTCACCTAGACTATACAGTTCAGTTTTGGTCTCCATATTACAGGATGGATATAGTGTTGTTAGAAAAAGTGCAGAGAAGGATGACCAAAATGCTACAAGGGATGCGTAACTTTAGTTATGAGATTATTGAAGTTATTAAAATTACACTCACTCGAGAGTCGCAGAGTAAGGGGCGATCTGATATAAGTTTTTAAGTGGATAAAGGGATTTAATAAAGGAGAGGTAGGAAAAGTTCTAACGGCTTTTAACCAGGGTAGAACAAGAAGTAACGGATTGAAGCTGGAAAAGCGTAGTTTTAGAAAGGAAATAGGGAAAAACTGGTGCACAAATAGGGTGGTGAATGAATGGAATGGTCTCAGTAGATAGGTAGTTAGTGCTGAGTCATTGGGGAGCTTTAAAGGGGAGCTGGATAGGTTCATGGATGGGGATGAAAGGTGGATGTAGGTAGTGTTAGTTGACAGGAAGTACCATGTGTAGGCCTCGCGGCCTCTTGTAGCTTCCTTATTTTCTTATGTTCTTATGTAAGAAGAAATAGGTGATGATAGTGATAATAATGATGAAGAAATGATGAACAAGAACAATAACAAAAATATAACAAAACAAAAAGAGAAAATTAAAGCAGTAAGTTAAAAAAGGATTTAGTATATGCATAACCAGGACAAAAACTAGATTCTTTTTTCTTTTTCTATATCTTTCCATCCTTATAGTATTGCACTACTAGGTATCTTTCCCGTCTATTGGCTCCCTTGCCTCGTCTTCCTTCTCCCTGACAGGCTGTTCCCCTCTTCTCCTCGCCACTGACTCACTTAACATAATGGACGCAGGGATGGTGAGACGGCAACGATAATTCTAAAGGTGCTGGTGACTAGCAAGGGAACGACTACAAACAACAACAACAACAACAACAACAACTACTACTACTGCTACTATTACTAATACACTACTACTACTACTACTATTACTAATACACTACTACTACTACTATTACTACTACTACTACTACTACTACTACTACTACTACTACTACTGCTACTACTACTCTCTCTGCTACCACCATGAGCTCTAACATCATCGTTTTCATGTTACAGATCTTTCTCATTTTTTTTAAGGTTTCATGTTCTTTCATGTTTTGTAATCATATCTCTCTCTCTCTCTCTCTCTCTCTCTCTCTCTCTCTCTCTCTCTCTCTCTCTCTCTCTCTCTCTCTCTCTCTCTCTCTCTCTCTCTCTCTCTCTCTCTCTCTCTCTCTCCAGTGCCACTCGAGACGTTGTGGGGTGCGGTCGCTCCCCACCCTCGCACCGCTGCGGTTGTCTGCTACTCCCCTCCCCGCTACACCGCCATGCAGGGCGTTAAGCGGGGCCCTGCCTGGGAAGCTCACGATGAGAATAGCGATGCCTCTGACGGCTATCAACTTGTCTGTAATATCAAAAAGAAAAAGAACGCCCGTGGCGGTGACGACCATGGCAATCCTCCTCCTCCCGAAGGGGCCAGTGCTGCTGCCGCTGACGTCCCCCCCGCCCCTGACAAGCTGTATCGTCTCTTCTTCCCGGTTGGAGTGTCACCTAAGGACAGGTCCATCTGGCTAGCGGAAATTGCTGGCAAACATCGCAACTTATCTGTTACTCCTAAGATGACAACCACGTCTATTATGGCAGTCACGAGGGACAGTGCCACTGCTCAGTTCCTAACGGAGGTGGGCCACCCGCTACGCGGCAGCGTCATGAGACTTACCGAGGCCACGGAGGAAAACCGGCAGGTCAAGGTGAATATAAGGAACTACCCATACTTCATGCCCCTTCACCACCTCGAAGATCATCCAGGCGTCCTCTGGGCTCGACGGGATGGACAACGTTGGGATCCTCGTTCCAATATGATGGTGCCAGGAAATCGTGTGACTGCGATGTGGGCGGGTGACCCGCCATCAATGATTGCCTTACCTGGGATGAGGCCTTGCCATGTGGAGAGATTTATCGGAAAGCCTGCATTTTGTGGGAAGTGCCAGCGATGGGGCCACCGCGAATGGCAATGCAATAGTTCCGTGCGTTGTGGCTTTTGCTCGGGGAGGCATGACACTAAGCTTTGCAAGGATCGCATTATCAATGGGGAATCCATCACGCCCCGCTGCCCCAATTGCCTCCTGGAGCATAATGCTTGGAGTGTGAAGTGCCTTGTGAGGCCCGATGCCCACCGCTATAGGAAGCCTGCGGTGCCTCTGCTCCCTGCCGCAGTTAACCCCCGCCGCCGAGTCAAGACTCTGCAGCCTACCCATCCCTCCCCCGGATGGGGCGGGCCTGGCTGCCCCCCTCCTCCTCGCCGATGCTGGCTGATATCCCCTTGCTGCTCTCTCCTTCGGACCCTTCCCTCCCCCACCCTAGCCACCCGCAGTCTGCCCAAGCCAGTCACCAAGTCACCCCCTCTCCCCCCTCTCACCGCGGGGTGGCTGCTCCCCCTCTCCCCCCACAGGCTGCTGAAGGCGGTGTTGCCTCCCTCAGCGATTCTGAGGCTATTTTGACTTTGATGAACGAGATAAAGATACTACAAGAGGCGCAGGTCCATCATCGGGAGGAATGTGCTGATCTGCGTGCCCAACTAGTCTCTCTACAAGAATTGCAGGGGGAGGTGGCAGTCTTGAAGGGTGTGATGGCAACCGCTCGAAGCGACATGGTGAGCGTGACAGGAGAGATACTGAGTCTAAAGGAAATGCTGACCGAGATGACCCGAACGATACAAGACACTCTTGGTTCAAGGCGACGCCGAGCTGTACCCCCTGAAGACGCCTTGTTGACCATGGATATAGACCCCATGGACCCTCTCCCACCTCCCCCCATGGCGCCTAAAAAATCCCGGGATCAGTGCCTAAGTGTGCCTATAACTCATCCTCTCCCCTCCCCCCCTGACTGTGTGATCTGGACTCTGTGCCCTGTCGTAAATCGTGTAGGGTAAACAAGAATGTCATAATACTCCCCCTGGCCCATGTGTGTTTAGATTATTATAACTCAACGACTATGCCCCTCATATTTGATGTCCTTTACCAGCTCATCATATGTATACTGAGATGAGACTGTTCTTATGAAACAGTCTCTTTCACAACTGTACTTCAATTGTGAATAAAAGTATTGAATCTGAATCTGAATCTCTCTCTCCCTCTCTCTCTCTCTCTCTGTCTCTGTCTCTGTCTCTGTCTCTGTCTCTGTCTCTGTCTCTGTCTCTGTCTCTGTCTCTGTCTCTGTCTCTGTCTCTGTCTCTGTCTCTGTCTCTGTCTCTGTCTCTGTCTCTGTCTCTGTCTCTGTCTCTGTCTCTGTCTCTGTCTCTGTCTCTGTCTCTGTCTCTGTCTCTCTCTCTCTCTCTCTCTCTCTCTCTCTCTCTCTCTCTCTCTCTCTCTCTCTCTCTCTCTCTCTCTCTCTCTCTCTCTCTCTCTCTCTCTTCTCACATCCTTATTTCTGCTCCACAAACGATGTGAAATATGTATGCAAAGGCCCTTATCACTCACTTTTCACTTATCACTATCTTTTTGTCTATCTCCATGTATTTATCCACTGTGTCATGCTTTGGTACCTGTTTGATAGATGGAGGGTTTTTGCAGAGAGAAGGTGGTTAGAGGGCTGAATGGGGTGGAAGAGAGATGGAAGGTGGAGTGAATACAAATAGCGATAAGTGTGAAGTGGTTGTATCGAAGGGTTGATGTAGTGAGGTGGAATGAGTGGAATGAGTGAAAACGTGTCGGAATATATTAGAAAGGAAGGGTCAATGGAATGTTGTTTTTGAGAGCATAAATGAGGGAGACACATCCTACAATTACCTCATTATGTAAACGCTTGGTAGAAATGGTTGAATATAGTTTGCATGCTAACAGAAGAAAAAAAATTCACGCAACAGATACATTTTAGATAGACCAAGATCCAATGTTTTTGGGTGTGTCAAAATGCATGTTTGGTGCAATACTTATCGGAAAATTGTGGATATGGATACTATAAGAGCTTCTGGACGAGAAAAGTAAATAAAGAAACTCCCATCTCATCTTCCAGCCTCTTCCTACTTACCCGCGACCCCCCACATAAACGGGCACGGTATGCCAGGCAAGGAAATAGCACAAGGGACTCTACTGCACGGATAACAGCTGTGTCTTATCGAATGGAGACGTTTATAGGTGGCAGCAGCAGCGTGTGTGTGTGTGTGTGTGTGTGTGTGTGTGTGTGTGTGGTGTGTGTGTGGGGTGTGTGTGTGTGTGTGTGTGTGTGTGATGTTGGGGCTTATGGGTGGTGTTGGCGTTTGCCTCGTGATCTCATGTTGCTTGATATTTCAGTATTTGTGTCAAGAGGAATAATAAGAAGAGGAAGGCAACAAGAAGAAAAAACAGGATAAGGAAGAGGGGAATGAAGAATAGGGGGAAGAAAGATGAGGTTAAATGAATGAGTAAGTTGGAGGGGGAATATGAGAAGGAGGAAGGGGAGACAGTCGATGAGGAGGGTTAGGCGTACGAGGGGAGGAGGACAAGGAGGAGGAGGAAACATAAGAGGAGATATTACCCTGTCTGTTCTTGGGAAGTTTGTGGTAGTGCTGCTGGCAGTATACAGTGGTGCAGCAGATTGTGTGTGTTGTGTGTGTGTGTGTGTGTGTGTGTGTGTGTGTGTGTGTGTGTGTGTGTGTGTGTGTGTGTGTGTGTGTGTGTGTGTGTGTGTGTGTGCATGCGTACGTGCGTGCGTGTGTGCGTGCGTGCGTGCGTGCGTGCGTGCGTGCGTGCGTGCGTGCGTGCGTGCGTGCGTGCGTGCGTGCGTGCGTGCATGCGTGTGTGTGTGTGTGTGTGTGTGTGTGTGTGTGTGTGTGTGTACGTGTGTGTGTGTGTGTGTGTGTAAGTGTGTGTCTGTGTGTGTGTGTGTGTGTGTGTGTGTGTGCGTGTGTCTGTGTGCTTGGCAACCATTTCAAGGGTGACAACACGTATTGTAAATGCAAGACATGGAGTCTGACTTAGATTTTTGCATTGTGAGCCCTAGAATGTTGATCATGATTATTGATCCAAACATAATCAAGCGATTATAGTTGTTGGACACTGATGGGGAGAATCAGGCCTCGTTGCATGATTAGGGCCGCATAAGCAAATTAAACCAATTGTATTAAAGGTGGCAATATAGAGTTGTTACAAAGACATTTTGTAAAGATTCAACCTCCTGACGTTGCTTGAAGTAAAGATGAGTGTGACGGGAATGGGTGAAGGAGTGTGTGCGTGTGTGAATGTGTGATGAGTGCAAGGCAAACAATTCATGAGTATGTAAACACCAGTGATGATCATACAAATAATGACAATAATAGTCAATGTGTGAATACTGAATAACATGGATGACATAGATACATGGAGAGCTATTGACTGGCGGAGTGAATTTATGGGCGATAATAACCCTTGTGAAAGCCTCCACATTATCATTTCAAAGCCTGTATAAAAGAAAATTCGCAGAATCCACCCGGTCAGACACAGCTACTCATTAATGATGTAAGTGATATGAACGTATCAATATTAGATGAACCAACATCTGTTAGCGAGGTGGCAAGGGAGGCCAGATGTATGTGATGGCATTATGCTGGTGGATCACACGGCCTCATTCCGGGAGGTTTTAGACTATTATTTCAGACTGCTTACTCCTACTTACTATGAAGAGTTTAAAATGTTTTAGTGTGACACAGTAAGGTAGAACATAAAAATATAAGAACATACGAAAATAAGGAAGCTACTAGAGGCCGTGAGACCTACACGAGGTAGTTCCTGTAAAAAAAAAAAAAAATTATATATTAATATTGTGGTTTTCTCCCAAGCGTACGGCTCATTTTCTTTTTGTGTATCCTCGTAGTGTGTTATTTTGTGAAGTAAAGCGACTGCAGTGATCTTGGGTGTCTTGAGGCCATTTACGCCGCCATGGAACGTGAGCCTGGTTCGGTGGTTATCCTGGTGGCGATGGTGGTCCATGCGTCACGGCTCACCCGCCCCACTTCGGCTCAACATATTTACAAATGACCAACATGGACTAGTTTTTGTCCCTGCTTCACGTGCTAGTCTTCACGGATGCCTCAGTGCGCATCACTACACCGAGGTCAAATATGGTGGAGAAAATCCCTCTCTTAACCCATCAGTGAGAAAGTCAGCAACATAAGTTATGACATTAGATGTGGTTAGAAAGGTATATATATATATATATATATATTATATATATATATATATATATATATGTATATATATATATATATATATATATATATATATATATATATATATATATATATATATACGTAACGTAGAGGTAGAGAAACGTGAAAATGACACAAAGATAAATTGTTTAAACTATTACGTTCACTGCCACCAACAACGTCAAACAAAACACTAATACATCAAAATGACCAATTACTTTATAAATGGAAAAGAATAATGGTCCATGTACAAAGCTAAATAGCATTTTGAATGTGTGTGTGTGTGTGTGTGGTGGGGTGTTTGTGTGTGTGTGTATTCATCTAGTTGTATTTTACAGTGCCTGAGCATCGCTCGTATGGCCCCGTCTCCATATCAACATTTTTATCATACATCCTTAGTGCTGAGTTTTGGCCGAAGCCAGCACCCCGGAGAGCAGGTCACAAACCCCGCCTAACACCCGGTACCCATTCACTGCTGGGTGGACAGGGGCTTGGGTTTTAAGGAAACAGCCCATCTGTTTCCGCTCCGCCCGGGGATCGAGCCCGGGACTTCTCGGTTGTGAACCGAGCGTGCTTCCCCTACACTACGGAGTACCCTGTGTGTGTGTGTGTGTTGTGGTGTGTGTGTGTGTGTGTGTGTGTGTGTGTGTGTGTGTGTGTGTGTGTGTGCGCGCCATGAGGCCTACCTAAACAATAATGGTCATCTGAACAGAGAGAGAGAGAGAGAGAGAGGAGAGAGAGAGAGAGAGAGAGAGAGAGAGAGAGAGAGAGAGAGAGAGAGAGAGAGAGAGAGAGAGAGAGAGAGAGAGAGAGAGAGAGAGAGAGAGAGAGAGAGAGAGAGAGAGAGAGAGAGATATGAGAGAGAGAGAGAGGAAGAGAGAGAGACGAAAGAGACGAGAGAGAGAGAGGAGAGAGAGAGAGAAGAGAGAAGAGAGACGAAAATAATATGAAGGAGAAGAGAACGGATAGAGGGACGAAGGGAAAGGACGAGGTAGGGGAAACAGGGGAGGGTGAAGAGACGTTGGGAGGGTGAGAGGGAAGGACAGAAGGAGGAAAGGAAGTTGAATTGGGGCCTGATGCTGATGACAGAATACACACAGAGAGAGAAAGAGAGAAAAAGAAAAAAACATGAATACAAATATACATAAATACATACACATACATAGATGCAAACTCACAAAGTCAGACACAAACAGACAGATGGAAACAAACAGAAAGACAGAGAGACATACCGAGAAGCCAGCATGTAGTGTGTCACTACTCTTGGATTTCTGTAGCATTTTCTGTAACATATCTCAAACTTTAACTTTTTTAACTCTTCGACGGGACACTTGACGGGATCAGGTTCAAGTGGAACTCCAGATTCTCAGAGGGGGTTTTAACTCCGTGTTCTCACATCGCGTCAGCACTTCTCGAGGACACGCTCAAGCCACGCTGCTCCTTATTCCTCCTCCTCCTCCTTATCAGCTTAAAGTTTCGAGTCTCATCTCATCTCATCCAAACTTTCAGTCTCCTCTTAAGTATAGATTCGATGCTTCGAGACTTTTGTGAACCAGAATGAGCTTATCAGACAATGAAGCTGTCTGGCGGGGAGGAGGAGGAGCAGGAGGAGGTGGAAGAGGAGGAGGAGGAGGAAACGGTGTATAGAGTTTCCGTTCTGGGATTAGGCAGAACTTCGAATATCAAGTTGATTTACAAGTTTTGTCTTCATACGTCACAAACACACACACATACACACACACACACACACACACACACACACGCACACACACGCATACGCACACACACACACACACACACACACACACACACAACACACACACACACTCGCACACACACACACACACGTAAACTACACACACGTATACAAATGAATGCGGAATGGTGTTCCAAAATCATTTGTATATAGTTTGTTATAACGTGCGTGTTTATCTGTATACGAGTGGCAAGGTTGCTGCATGTTGATGTGTTTGTTTCTGTCCGTCCGTCCTCTCCCCAGCAACGCAGTTTAACGGGTATATATTTCATCTGTGATAATTATAAAGATAATCTCTGGTCTTTGTCGGTCATTTCCCTTTGTTCTGAGTCTCATATTGCCAGATTTCCCTTCACTCCCCTCGCATTTCCTTCCCTGTTCCTCTTTTCATAATTCTCCCTCCCAACCCTCACACTCTCTCTTCCTCTTGTGATCAATCTCACGCGATGTTTTCCGTTTATTTATGTTTGTTTGTATGTTTGTCTTTCTGTCTCTTTGTCTGGCTGTGTGTGTATGTGTGTGTGTGTGTGTGTGTGTGTGTGTGTGTGTGTGTGTGTGTGTGTGTGTGTGTGTGTGTGTGTGTGTGTGTGTGTGTGTGTGTGTGTGTGTGTGTGTGTGTGTGTGTGTGTGTGTTTGTGTGTGTGTGTGTGTGTGTATATTTTCTGTGTCTACCTCGGTCTTTGTTCTTTTTTCTGTGTGTCTCTCTCTCTATCTCTATCTCACTTTCGATAGACAAAACAAAGCTAAATGAGACGATAGATACAAATAAATGACACACCACTTAATGCCCATCTCTTCCTTTTGTAATTAATGTATTTTTCCAATGTGTTTCTGTCCCTCGTTAATATTCCCCATCCCATTCTAGGGTGCTAATTAATTATCTCGAGCCCTTGCTCGCAGGTTCACACGAGGGACAGGCGGAGTCGACACCAACCCGGCCACTTCACTTGAGCAAATAGTGTGTTTGTGTATGTGTGTGCGTGTGCGTGTCGCGTGTGCGTGTGCGTGGCGTGATGCGTCGTGTGTGTGTGTAGTGTGTGTGTGTGTGTGTGTGTGTGTGTCGAGTGCGCTGTGCGTTTGCGTGTGCGTGTGGGGTGGTGCGTGTGCGTGCTGTGCGTGTGCGCTGGCGTGTGCGTGAGTGTGTGTGTGTGTGTGTGTGTGTGTGTGTGTGATTTCAAACTTTCCACATATGGTTTTTTTTCTTATCCTTGTCCCTTCTGATTCCTCCTCTTCTTCTTCCTCCTCTCCCATTTCTTCTTCCTCTATGTTTCCTTTTGTTTGCTGTAGTGTGTTGTCGCTGTCCTTGTATTCCTCCTCTTAAGCCACATCCCCACTTCCTTCTCCTCCTCCTCCTCCTTCTTTTAGTTCTTGTCTAGATGTGTTGCCTTGTCATGGTATGCCAATCACAGCCAACTATCAAATATTAAGGGCACCAAGATCAGTAAGACTAGGATCGTATCGGCCGCAGTCTTTACTTGCTTGTTGCGTAAATCCATTCTCTATAATCAAGGTAGTGTGGTATCTGAGTACGTATTTCACAAGGTAGGTATATTCTGGTTTCAGAAAATCCAAAAAATATGTGATTATGCTACGTTTATTTTGTTCGTTTTAGATATATTTAGATTTTTGAGATGTATTTTATATTAGACGTGTTCTGTAAGCTATTAATTTATTTATCTATCTATTTATTTATGTATAATAAAATAAACTAATTAATTAGGTTTGTTGTAGTCCTCTTCCAAATATTAGATTTAGAGATTACGAGAAAATTACAACGTCCAGCAATGTGTGTGTGTGTGTGTGTGTGTGTGTGTTTCCGTGTCTGTGTGTGTGTGTGTGTGTGTGTGTGTGTGTGTGTGTGTGTGTGTGTGTGTGTGTGTGTGTGTGTGTGTGTGTGTGTGTGTGTGTCTGTGTGTCTGTGTCTGTGTTTGTGTCTGTTGCTGTGTTTGTGTGTGTGCGTGTGTGTGGTTTTTATTTATATTTTTATTTTTTGTATCACAAAGGACTGGCTAAGGGCACAACAAAAATTGGTAACACAAAGCCCGCTTAGTTGCCAGTCCCTATAAAGAAGACAGTAAGATAATAAAATAAAAAAGAGGGGTGAGCCAATTTAGTTCGGGAGGTGTCTTGTTACTCTTCTTTTGAAAAGATTTAAGTCATAGGAAAATGGAAAAATAGAAACAGGAAGAGAGTTCCAGAGTTTACCAGTGAAAGCGATGAAAGAGTAAAGATACTGATTAACTCTTGTATTAGGAAGATGGACAGAATAGGGATGAGAATGAGTAGAAAGTCTTGTGCAGCGAGGCCGCAGGAGGGGGGGGAGGCATGCAGTTAGCAAGTTCAGAAGAGCAGTGAGCATGAAAATAACGGTAGAAGAGAGCAAGAGAAGCAACATTGCGGCGGGGATTTAAAGATTGAAGACAGTCAGTCAGAGGCGAGGAGTTGATGCGACGAAAAGCTTTTGACTCGACCCTGTTTAGGAGAGCTGTATGAGTGGATCCTCCCCAAACATATGAGACATACTCCATACATGGGCTGATAAGGCCCCTGTAGAGAGCAAGCAATTGGGAGGGAGAAAAAACAGGACGCAGACGCCACAGGACACCTAACTTCTTAGAAGCTGTTTTAGCAAGAGATGAGATGTGAGATTTCCAGTGCAGATTTTTAGTAAAGGATAGTCCTAGAATGTTTATTGTAGAAGAAGGAGACAGTTGAGTGTCATTGAAGAAGAGGGGATAGCTATCTAGTAGGTTTTGTCGAGTAGATAGGTGAAGAAACTGGGTTTTTGAGGCATTGAACAAAACAAGGTTTGCTTTGCCCCAATCAGAAATTATAGAAAGATCAGAAGTTAGGCGTTCGGTGGCATCTCTCCGTGAATCACTTAGTTCCTGTTGAGTTGAACGTCAAATAAACGACGTTGAAAAATATAGGGTACAATCATCAGCGTAGGAGTGGATAGGGCTTTGAGTTAGACTTAGAAGATCATTAATGAATAATAGAAAAAGAGTGGGTGATAGGACAGAACCCTGGGGAACACAACTATTGATAGATTTAGGAGAAGAACAATGTCCGTCTACAGTAGCTGCAATAGAACGGTTTGAAAGGAAACTTAAGATGAAGGTACAGAGAGAAGTATAGAAACCGAATGCGGGTAGTTTGGAAATTAAGGATTTGTGCCAGACTCTATCAAAAGCTTTTGATATGTCAAGGGCAACTTCAAAAGTTTCACCGAAACCCCTAAAGGAGGATGACCAAGATTCAGTTAGGAAAGCTAGAAGATCGCCAGTAGATCACCCTTTACGGAAACCGTACTGACGATCAGATAGAAGATTGTGAGCAGATAGATGTTAAACTTTATAGAAATGTTGTGTGTGTGTGGTTGAGTTGGACTTGGAATGGTGGTTGTTTGGTTGGTTTGTGAGATCTTCAAGTGTGTGTTGATATGTCAGGGCACTGTAAGTGTTTCGTGAACCTAAAGGGGATGACAAGTTCAGTTAGGTAAGCTAGAAGTCGCAGTAGATCACCCTTTACGGAACCGTGACTGACGATAGTGAGATTGTGAGAGTGTGCTTAGAATCTTTTTTTGAATGTGTGTGTGTTGTGTGTGTGTGTGTGTGTGTGTGTGTGTGTGTGTGTGTGTGTGTGTGTGTGTGTGTGTGTGTGTGTGTGTGTGTGGTGTGTGTGTGTGTGTGTGGTGTGGTGTGTGTGTGTGTGTGTGTGTGTGTGTGTGTGTGTGTGTGTGTGTGTGTGTGTGTGTGCGTGCGTGCGCGCGTGTGTGTACTGGACACGGGGCTATACTACCGGATTATTACGACGAACTCTGGTAATAGTAAAAGGCTATAAAATTAACAATGAAGATTATATGAGAAAAAGAGGGAAAGAAAAAGAGAAAGAGAGACAGAAAGAGAGAGAGAGACTCCTTCTTTAGTATCAGTACAATAACGAATACCACTCTCCTACGTCCCCAAAATGAACCAGTCGGCCAGAAAGTCAAGAAGCGCGAGTATTTGGGCTGAACTTTGTGCGACATGAGATAACCAAGAGTCAGAGGCATGTGACCATTCCAAAGACGAAACAATTTATGTTTTGTCCTTGCTATTCTTACATTCATCATCTCAACCTCTTCAGCGAGATGCTTTGCGAGTGTGGGCATAGAAAAGTATTTATTCGGTGTATTGCAAATCGTTTTGAGTAAGTTGTAAACTATTTCATAGAGGAGAAAATATTTTGTCTTATATCTTAATCTCTTATATCTCGTTCACTAAAGATAGATAGATAAATAAATGGATAGCTTACATAACACATCTAAAATTAAATACATCTCAAAAATCAGAATACATCTAAAACGAACAAAATAAACCTAGCATGCACATATATATTTTTTGGATGTTCAGAAACCAGAATAAACCTACCTTGTGAAATATGTACTCGGATACCACATTACCTTGATCAAAATAATGGATTTACGCAGCAAGCAGGTAAAGACAGTGGCCGATACGATCCGAGTCTTACTGATCTTGGTGCCCTTAATATTTGATAGTTGGCTGTTGCATTATAATGTATGCCCAAATATACTGGTAAATATTGATGATAGCATTTGTAATGCCTTTGTTGACTTCAAACTAGACATAATTTATGGATATTCCAAAGCGTGTCTATACATGTACGTTATCTATACATGTACGTTATGGAATTATCAATTTTCATAGTTTTCTCATGAAGCAATTTTGTCATAATATAGTGAATAAATTTAATATGAATAAATGAATATACTATCATACCGTGTTAACATAAGAAAGTCGATAAAATAACTATCTATTTGAAGAGGAGAATGAATAGATGCAGAAACGTCATGAAATAGGAGAATGTCGATCGATAGAAGTAGAAGGAAGTGCGGAAGAACCATCGATTGTGCTCGCTCACTCTATTCGATCGACAAATAGGAAGCAGCTCACTAAGGTTCAGTTTGATAACCAAGTCTGTGGCACATGATACACCAAGTAGGTACATTTTGTTATGTGTATGTATGTATGTGTCAGAATGTGTGTGTGTGTGTGTGTGTGTATGTGTGTGTGTGTGTGTATGTGTGTGTGTGTGTGTGTGTGTGTGTGTGAATACCACCCATTCTCTCACAATCTTTTTAACCCAGGCACACCGCACCCACTCACCTCGTACCAACCAACACACTCTTCTCCCTTCTCTCTGCCACCACATCCCTTCCTTTCCCCCTCCCCTGGTTCAATCACCACACCCTATCTCCTGCATCACCGCATCCTCTACCTTCCCCCTCCTCCGGACCGCCACACCCTCTTCCCTGCATCATTATTCATCCTTCCACCCTTGACACGAATCCGGTCTCTGAGGCCGCGTGAGGTGGCGAATTTTTGTGAATAGAGAATGAGGTTTGTGGAATTATATCCCTCCTTCCCCTGGAAACAGGGGAAAGGGAGAGGGAAGAATTTGAATATTTTGTGTGATATTCTAATTTACAAGAAACAGTTTGAGTGAAACCTCTAAAAAGACAAGATTGTTGTCCAGAGAAAATATCAGAAGATCTTCATTATCTTGTAACATCGTAAAGGTATCATGTTACGATGGCCTATAAGTCTACAGCAAGGCAACGGATTTTTCCACTTATTTCTACTTATCGTCTACTTCACAAGCTACATCATAAGTGTCCGTGATTCCCAGAGTGGCTACCAATACAACACATTGATGAAAGTCTACTAATATCGTCATTATTCCGTTCAGCGGTAAATTCTGGAACTGTCAGATTGTTGAAATGCACGTCAAAACCTATAACAAAAGAGAGAGCATTGTAAAATAATAAGCAGGATGATTAGAAACAAAATTTACCCACCATTTTTGTAATCTTTGTTGTAATCTTTGTTGTATGATTTTTGACAACTGTGTTCAGCAAGACTAACTACCTACTGAACTGTATATAATTCACATTGAGATGACTGTTATACAAAGTGTTGAAATGTAAATCAGTGATATACCAAAAAAACCTACTTTCTTAAATATATTCAAATTGTATGTCATTTTTCACTACAAAATTACAGAAATGCACAGTTTCCTGCATCCTGCGCATAACAAGCATGACTTCCTTTGTACCTTCATTGAAATGAGCGTGTTATTATGGTGCTGATGACAGGTGACCTGCTGTCCTGCATGTTAAACTGTAATGGGTTGGCAGAGAAAGACAGACACAGACAGGCAGACAGACACATTGCCTCTTCGCATAATACGGACGACAACGACACCAATAACAGAAAGACAGACAGACAGACAGACATATTGCCTCTTCGCATAACACCGACGACGACAACGACGAAAAGTATAGATATAAATCGAGAGCAAAATGGATGAAAGAAACTGTTTAATGAGCTCAGTAATATTAGATGAAAAAAAGAAAAATTAGATATATATTAGTTGAGGAAGTGAGAGTATGACTGGAGACGCCCAGAGGAACGAGAAAGGAGGAGGAAGGTAATGGCAAGGAGGTATGGAACATTGAGGAAGTTTTAAGGAGGTACTAAAAAAGGAGGGAATGAAAGAGCATGTTAAATGGAGAAAATGTGATGAAATATGATGCAATGTAACAAAACATATGATAAAATCTAGTACAAAATAAAACTAACAAAAATGTACACACACATACAAAAAAAGAAAAAATACCAGCGAATTAGTATGAGTATATATAATATTCCTCACCTTTTCTAAAACATATTACAAAATATACCTTAATAGTAATTGATTATAAAGATGACAAAATCTGAATATTCAAGGTAATATTTCGGACTCAAGAAGCAACGACAAACAAGCAAGTCATTGAAGTATTATGGTATGACGCAAAGGGTCCTGACGAACGCTTGACTAGTTGTAATTGTTGGAGCACATTTCTCTCTCTCTCTCTCTCTCCTCTCTCTCTCTCTCTCTCTCTCTCTCTCTCTCTCTCTCTCTCTCTCTCTCTCTCTCTCTCTCTCTCTCTCTCTCTCTCTCTCTCTCTCTCTCTCTCTCTCTTCTCTCTCCTCTCTCTCTCTCTCCTCCTCTCTCTCTCTCTCTCTCTCTCTCTCTCTCTCTCTCTCTCTCCTCTCTCTCTCTCTCTCTCTCTCTCTCTCTCTCTCTCTCTCTCTCTCTCTCTCTCTCTCTCTCTCTCTCTCTCTCTCTCTCTCTCTCTCCTCTCTCTCTCTCCTCTCTTCTCTCTCTCCTCTCTCTCTCTCTCTCTCTCTCTCTCTCTCTCTCCTCTCTCTCTCTCTCTCTCTCTCCTCTCTCTCTCTCTCCTCTCTCTCTCTCTCTCTCTCTCTCTCTCTCTCTCTCTTCTCTCTCTCTCTCTCTCTCTCTCTCTCTCTCTCTCGCATCGTTGCGGTCTATGTTCCAGTGACCACATGAAAGTCACCAGAATAAGGCAGAAAAGCGTTAATGAAGGCGTTACCAGGTTAATAGGGAAGCGAGAGCGACGGCGCTAGGTAAGAGGAGGGGAGGGGACTACCTGGGGAAGGCACTTAATGGGACTGTACGCATGGCAAACGATTAATTGAATGGACCGGCGTGAATTATGATAGTAGTTTTCGTATTCAAAGGTAAAGGATATTAAAGACGAAGAGGGAGAGAGAGGAGGGACGAAAGGAGGGAGGGAGAAAGAAAGCCTTGATGATGATAATAACTAGGAAAGCAAGGAGAGATCGAAAAGAAGTATTTATTATGAAAGTTATGATGGTATATGTTCGTATCTGATCATCTTTTATTATTACTGTTAGTCGTTTTCTTTCTAACTCTCTTTTGTCTTCGTTCTATAATCATCATTAACTTTAATCATAAATTTCAATACATATTAACTATGAATAAATATATCATTGATGGTGGTAGTATTAGTATTAGTAGTAGTCGTAGTAGTAGTTGTTGATGTTGAAGTTGTCGTTGTTGTTGTCGTTGTTGTTGCTGTTGTTGCTGGTGGTGGTGTTGTTGTCGTTGTAGTAGTAGTATGTATTATTAGTAGCAGTAGTAGCAGTAGAAATAGTTATTGTTGTTGCTGTTGTTGGTTGTAGTAGTAGTAGTAGTAGTAGTAGTAGTAGTAGTAGTAGTAGTAGTAGTAGTAGTAGTAGTAGTAGTAGTAGTAGTAGTAGTAATAGTAGTAGTTGTATTAAAGGCTATTCGTAGTAAAAGTAGTAGTAAGAGTTGTAGTGAAAGTAGTAAAGATAGTAGTAGTAACTTCAATCGCAAAAATAGTAGTAGCAGAACCAGGAGTATAGTATTTTTTTTGTTTTTTTATGACAGAATAACTTGTGGCAACACAAGTGCAGCATTGAGAGAATCACCAAAACACAGATTAATGTAAGCATCCGTTGGCGTCATCCAAATAAGTAGAGGGGAAAATGTCCTTTAACTTCTTCAAAGACAAACAGCAGGATAATAACCGCGTGCGTGTGCAGAGTTAAAAGTTTTAAGTACATATATTTTCTTTAATATTTGAGACATTGTTGACGAAATTGGAAAATAAATAAAGTATATACACACTAAGGGACGTGAATTTAAGGCATGCATGAATGTTTAGTTTCAGGAAATTGAACATTCACAGTGAAGGTCTGTAAGCATATTGCTGGCTGGGATCACACAGGAAGATTAAGTATGACAGCTCATGTTCGTAATTACAGGTAATCTCGCAGCAGTAAGTGGGGTCACGAACATCAAGAATGGCGTGATTTAGTAATTGCACGAGAGGGAAACATGTAAATCTATTAAGTCTAGAGTTCCTGTCGCTATAACATTACCGTCGACTATACTAACATGCGGGAGACTTTACTTCAGACTTCCGCTAGTCATGTCAAGGTAAGAAATATGATAAAGGGAATTTTTTGTATAGTTTTTTATTAAGGCTATAATCCTTGCAGGCAATATCACCTTCAGGGCTCGAATGGTTGGCCCTGGAACTTTTTTAGTGACAGGGACTGATTCTTAATATCGAAAAGATTGTGGGGAACATAGTGACGAAAAGTTAAAGCTCAAAGTAGACACACTTATTTATATTGCAAAATTCAGAATATATTATGCCTCTTTGCTAACAATTAGAGACTTAGGGTTCAATTAACTTTTCTGATTCATTCCAGTCTTGGGATAATCTCCATTCATGTAAAGAAAAAAAATACAGTTTATATAATCCTCTGTAATGACAATGCAATCCTATCTAGCCTTTAACCACATTTATTTTCCTTATAGGCTGCTAAAATGTCACGCTTATCACTCTATCTACATCTTAAAACCCAAAATTCAACCCTTTACCTACTTGTGTCATATGTTACTGCCATCTCATTGTTTTAATTTAATTATCCTCTCAAGCTACCTCATCTTATCTTCCCAGCGTTACTGCCTTCTAATGTTTCTTCACGGGTACTTCAGACCACACCAAACACTAGCTTCCCCTTTCCACTGCACATG
>JACEEZ010007990.1:95000-100000 GCA_016584305.1 Chionoecetes opilio
GTCCTCTCTCCTCTCTCTCTCTCTCTCTCTCTCTCTCTCTCTCTCTCTCTCTCTCTCTCTCTGCCCTGTGTATGGTCGAAATTCCTGGCTTCCCTCCCCTCTTTCACACATACTCCATTCTTTTCACTCCATCCCTTTCACATCTACATGGTCGCTTCTCTATAACACTTTTTTCCTCACACCTCCAAGACCTTTTCTCCTTCTCTTTCTCCGATGTGGTATTTATTTCCTAATCATTTACGGGAAGCAGATTTAATCTCTCTCTGTCTCTGTCTCTGTCTCTGTCTCTGTCTCTGCCCTCTGTCTCTGTCTCTGTCTCTGTCTCTGTCTCTGTCTCTGTCTCTGTCTCTGTCTCTGTCTCTGTCTCTGTCTCTGTCTCTGTCTCTGTCTCTGTCTCTGTCTCTGTCTCTGTCTCTGTCTCTGTCTCTGTCTCTGTCCTCTGTCTCTGTCTCTGTCTCTGTCCTCTCTCTCTCTCTCTCTCTCTCTCTCTCTCTCCTCTCTCTCTCTCTCTCTCTCTCTCTCTCTCTCTCTCTCTCTCTCTCTCTCTCTCTCTCTCTCTCTCTCTCTCTCTCTATATATATATATATTTTATATATATATAATATATATATATATATTGTTTGGCTATATGGGGAGGATCATTCAAAACCTTCATCAATAGTTTTTTCATTATTCAAAAAAAATTGATACGTGTTATGACTGACAGCCACCGTTATGCCCACACTAACACATTGTTTAAAGATCTGAAATTACTTAAATTGCCTGATGTGATAGCCCTTCAAACCAATATATTTGTTCATAAGGCACTCCATACGCATTCAACTGACACTGACTTCCAATTAGCTTCATATAATCCAGAGAGTCGACGACCACATGATCTGAGACTCCCATTATGTAGAACATCCCATGCACAGCAAGGCATCACCGTTAGAGGTGTTAGATGTTGGAACCAACTGCCACATTTAGGTGATTGTGAATATAGATATTTTTTTCTTTTCTCGTGAAACTCGGACAGTAGTGATATACCACTACTATGTAACTTGCTTTTTTTTTTTTTTTTTTTTTTTTTTTTTTTTTCTAAATATATTTCTAAATAATTATTATTTGCACTTAAAAAAATTGCCCATTTTAAAGTATTTAATATAGGATCACACCTTGTGTTTACTTACGTATATTTTGTTTACTGTATAAACTAATATGTTGGTTATATATGGGAATTTAGATTTATGTTTATTTATATAAATTATTTAGGACTATAAAATATGACGTCTTAAGGTTTAAAATATATACTAGGACAGTTCTGTACAAGAGCCTCGGCTCAACGGGCCTGGTCCTCAGATATACTGTATGTACTGTAAATATATTTGTTTAACAATTGTAACAAGAAGTCAATAAATCTCTCTCTCTCTCTCTCTCTCTCTCATTCTCTCTCATTCTCTCTCATTCTCTCTCATTCTCTCTCATTCTCTCTCATTCTCTCTCATTCTCTCTCTCTCTCTCTCTCTCTCTCTCTCTCTCTCTCTCTCTCATTCTCTCATTCTCTCATTCTCTCTCTCTCTCTCTCTCTCCTCCTCTCTCTCTCTCTCTCGTCTCTCTCTCTCTCTCTCTCTCTCGTCTCTCTCTCTCTCTCTCCTCTCTCTCTCTCTCTCTCTCTCTCTCTCTCTCTCTCTCTCTCTCTCTCTCTCTCTCTCTCTCTCTCTCTCTCTCTCCAGTGGTTGCCTTCTAGAAACAAGTAGTTGCGAGTATAATTCCTAAACATTAGTCTTTTCCTTACAAAAACTAATGTACATTAGTTAAATAATCTACTAAATTAGTCACATCAAACAGGCTTCAGAATATAATGGAATTACAAAGCTAATGATGTTATAATAATGGAAAAAGAGTAATGCAATAACATTCAGTATAGCATGCAAAAATTGATACAAAGTAATAGCATTAGAAAATATAACAAATGATAAGATCGTGTTGAAGAGAGAGAGAAAAGAGAGAGAAGAGAGAGATAGAGAGAAGAAGAAGCAGAGAGAGAAGCAGAAGAGAAAAGAGAGAGATAGAGAGAGAGAAGAGAGATGGAGAGAGAGAGAGAGAGAGAGAGAGAGAGAGAGAGAGAGAGAGAGACAGAGAGGAGAGGAGAGAGAGAGAGAGAGAGAGAGAGAGAGAGAGAGAGAGAGAGAAGAGAGAGAGAGAGAGAGAGAGAGAGAGAGAGAGAGAGAAGAGAGATGAGAAGTAGGAGGAGAAGACTGATGAAGGGAGACGAGGAAGAGAGGAAGAGAGAGGGAGAGGGAGAGAGAGGCGAGGAGGGAAGGAGAGAGGGAGAGAAAAAAAAGTAGTACGATGAGGAAGTAGGACTTGCGAACTTTGATGGAAGGGAGAACGGGATGTGTTAAGGGCGAAGGGAGGGGAAGTGGAAAGAGGGAGGGCGAAGGGAGGGGAAGGGGAGAGGGAGAAAAGGGAGAAGCTTGTACTACGTAATGAAGAGAAGTGGAAGCGATCCGATCTTACTATGGCTGGTCATCTACCTACTGTACACGAAGAGAGAGAGAGAGAGAGAGAGAGAGAGAGAGAGAAGAGTGAGAGGAGAGAGAGAGAGAGAGAGAGAGAAGAAGAGGGAAGAGAGAGGAGAGAGAGAGAGAGAGGAAGAGAGAGAGAGAGAGAGAGAGAGAGAGAGAGAGAGAGAGAATCTTATTTAAGGCGATTTGGATCCGTTTAAAGTTTGATTCTATCCTCCTTGTCCACATAGGCCTAATCTCTCTCTCCCCCCTGCCCCCCTTCCCCTCTTCTTCCTAGTTTACTTCCTTATTCTCTTCAAAGTGATTCGTGTCCTATATTGAGCTACTTTGCATACTTTTCATTCGCTTATTGGTTGTATAATACAATATTTTTTCCTCTATTTTCCTCTTTTTCACTCATAATCCTTTTCTTTTTACCACCATCATCACCATCATCATCATTATTATCATCGTCATTACTGAAACCTTAAAATTCAGAATACTTCCAGTTTTCCAGTCGGTGTAAATCCAAGCAAAATGGACAAAGGCCAAAGGATGGAAACTCTGCCTGAAATTTGATGGTTTCAAGAAAAAATAACATGAAGTAGGACAGCGTTAATTTAACTTTGGTAATTACTTTTCCTACTTTCGTTTTTTGGATGCAGTCTCACATTTCTACGTCAATTTTGTACATCACGAAAATCAACGATATCACTAAATTAAGACTTTGAATTTCACACTACTACTTAAAACACTAAGACAAGATAAGATGTCTGAGAAATGATAAGCCTTACTCTAGTATGCCTTCTGATGCCTCCTTCTTCCTTTTTGGTTCCTCACGACATACATACATGTACCTCCTATATCAAAGAGCCTGTTTTTTCCAGTGATGATAATCCTTAGGTCTCCGTAATTAGGTCTGCCTTAGCACGCCCCACCGATGAGTTAGACCTGTTAGTGCGATCCTGACCAAAAGCCTGCATTGAGCGTGCCGGGAGTTCACTGTTTGTCGGGGCTATTGGAACCGGTGCGGTGCTTAGCTGAAGGTAAGTAGAGTTGAGGCCAAGGTAAGCAGAATAATCTACTTATTCTGTCTAAGCTTCACACTGAGTCACTGGAATTGTTGTTGTGGTGGCGACAGACTTAGTTGTTTATCTGTGCGTCTCCATCATGACTATCTTTTTCTTGGGTGACATGTGCAAGGTTTGGAACTCAAACTCGTAACTCTGTGGAGACAATACGAGGCTATGTTTTCTTTCCACCAACTTTAAGACAACGAACAGAGACACTACAGTCTAGCAGTTTACCTATCTTGTCCCCAGCCCTTGTGTGTGTGCTGTGTGACACATTTCAAATAATATCGACAAAAATAATGATAATGATAATGATAAATATAATAATATTCTTAATGATAATACAAAATAATAATGACTATAAAATGTCATTACTATAATATAGTTAATATCATCAATATGATCAATATCATTAATATTCACATTGTTATTAACAATTCTCGTAATAGTAATGTTAGCAAAAACAGCGGTAGTGAGAGAAGCTTCAGTAGTAGTAGTAGTAGTAGTAGTAGTAGTAGTAGTAGTAGTAGTATAGTAGTAGTAGTAGTAGTAGTAGTAGTAGTAGTAGTAGTAGTAGTAGTAGTAGAAGTAGTAGTAGTAGTAGTAGTAGTAGTAGTAGTAGTAGTAGTAGTAGTAGTAGTAGTAGTAGTAGTAGTAGTAGTAGTAGTAGTAGTAGTAGTAGTAGTAGTAGTAGTAGTGGTACGTACCAGTTTGTATTCACTTACTGTGCGAGGGAGCCTGCAATACACATCTGGACACCGCACGGACCTGGGGTAAATTGAATCATTAAACTTATACACAACTTGACTTGAACTAACAATTCCCCCTCCCCCCTTTGCACACACACACGCAACTGTTCACTCCTCTCGTGGAGTACAACGCGGCGCACCCCTTTGTAGCCCCGCGTTGGCGTCCTGCTCAAGGCTAGGGATTTTTCACTGACTAAATTGAGCAGTTTCTGTCCCCTCTTTAAAGCAAGGGGATGGGGCGTGGGTGAGTAGATATGTGAAACTCTACTAACACCTTATCGTGCCCGGCCGTCCCTTCCCTTCTCTGCTCTCTGGCCTAATTTCCCTGGTACAGGTAGGCGGGCTCACATGTGCTCTTCTCATTTCAGAGGAGCTCAATTTGAATAACTAAAGTCTATGGACCAGCTATACACATTAATAAAAAAAGGTGCAAATTAGCACCTTTACAGGTGTTAAATGATATCACAGATTGTGCACCTTTAAGGGTACAATGTTGCATCCATAAGGGTGTGTAAAGGTGGTATGTTAATATGTTGATATTCTGGCAACCGCTGGCTGTATACGTACGCTTGGTGAGTGTGCTTTGTCGCTTGTGTGGCTCATTTTCTTTGCATGTCACTTTTCCTTCTGATTCTGCCTGCTTTGCTTCTTACCTGTGGTTTTGCTTGCTGTACTTCCTTATATATGTATTG
>JACEEZ010007990.1:105000-117500 GCA_016584305.1 Chionoecetes opilio
GAAAGGAATAAAAAAAATCTTACCAACAATAGCGTGAGGGATGTGCCATTATAAATGAAAATATACGCAGAGAGAGAGAAAAAAAAATCGTAAGCCACCATAATTGATCAGCTTATACTTGTGTGATCCCTAAGTTTACGTTTTTTTCATTGTTTTCTTTTCAAACACGCAATGACATTATATTCTGAGTGGAGTGGCCGAAACGTTACCATGAAATAGCACAGACATATAAGTTAGAAAACCACAACAAAAACTAACTAAATAACAAATTATCTTTTTTCCAAATATCTTATTAGATGTACACAAATTCATTAAAGGTAAAACTAAGTAAAAAAGTCACAAATGAAGGAAGACAAGGAATGAAGGAGATACTATAAATAATGGAAGGAAGAAAGTAGGAATTTCTCCACAATTCCAGTAAATAAATATAAACTCCCGAAGGATAAAACAAATTCGAGTCTCATTGGAACTTGATTGAAGCTGGATGATAAAAGAGAGGAGATTAAGTGTGTTTGTGTGTGTGTGTGTGTGTGTGTGTGTGTGTGTGTGTGTGTGTGTGTGTGTGTGTGTGTGTGTGTGTGTGTGTGTGTGTGTTGAGAAGGAGAGAGAGAAGAGAGAGAGAGAGAGAGAAGAGAGAGAGAGAGAGAGAGAGAGGGGAGAGAAGAGAGAGAGAGAGAGAGAGAGAGAGAGAGAGAAGAGAGAGAGAAGAGAGAGAGAGAGAGAGAGAGAGAGAGAGAGAGAGAGAGAGAGAGAGAGAGAGAGAGAGAGAGAGAGAGAGCGAGATGATGGCATAAATCCATTTCTTTACTGTAAGTGGAGAGTATCGCGGCACAAAATAATGTGGAAGAGGAACAGAGAAAGGCGAGGATGGATCAAGAAGTAGAGAAGGAACGAGGATGGAAAAGAATAGGAAAAGGCTAACAAACTTTAGCGGAAATGAAATAAACAAAGAAACAATGCTTAATCGTAGAGAAAAGATAAACCCAGAAATCAAGGAGGCATAGATAAAAAAAAGTAACAAACAAAACAACAGGCAAAAACCAAATGTAAGGATGAAGAGTTTAACAAGATGAAAAAATATATTTCTTAGTTTCTATAGAAAAACCTTTTGCGTAGGTTAAAAACGAATTATATTTTAACACAAAAATATAACAGTAGTTTCCATTACAGCTGAAGTAGTGTATACTTATGCATGTGGCAACAATTACTGATGTGGCTAGATTTCGTTTATCGGAGCTGAAATAGGTGATAAGTAACAAACCACCATCACCATCACACCCCCACAACACAACCTTATGACCTTTATGTTATGTAACTGGCTTTACGACGAGAACTCACATCTATAAGACCAATGACAGTGGATGGAGGAGGATAAATGATAAGAGTTTAATATTTAATAATGAACGTGAATTACTAAGTTGTGAAAGTGAGGACAAGGACAAAGAAGAGAAGAATAATGTAGATGAATTTTACGAAGAGGACAAGAAAGTGAGGACAGGGACGAAGAAAAGAAACAGGAAGATAGAGGAAAGTAGCGACCTGAATTATATAAATAGCACCATCGGGGTAAAGCCTGGTGGGGGAAACGTTTAAACATAAAAAAACGCGTAAGACAAAACGACATAAGCATAAACAATCAAAACCCTTTAAACATAGTTTTATTCGTAAATATCTAAACATTGGCAGGGCAGAAAGAAACGAAAAAAAAAAGGGAAGATGAAAAAAAGGTGGAAGAGAGGGAAAGAGGACCCCAAAGAGAAAGGAAAAAAGAAAAAAAAAAACTAAGATAAATGAGAAGAGGATTTGAGTGGAAAAAAAAGGAAAAGAAGATAGAAGAGTTAGAGGTAAAATAAGTTGGAAGAGGAAAAAGAAAAGGAGCCAGCAGAAAAAAAGGAAAAACAAAAAAAAAGGAGAAAAGAAAAAAAAAAAAATTAACGAAAGAAGAAAAAAAGAAAAAAAGAAATGGGAGAGGAGTAGGCGAGAGGAGAAAGGAAAGAGGAAGGAGAGGAACGAAAAAGGAGGAGGAAGGGGAAAAAAAAGGAGGAGGAGGAGAGGAGGAAGGAAAAGGGGAAAAGGGGGGGAGGAGGAGGAGGAGGAGGAGGAGGGGCGAAAGAGAAGCAGGGGAAGAGGTGGGGGAGGAGATAATTGATGAGAGAAAGAGGGTGAAACCGGGCGAGCTTTGGGGATCAGCTGATATTTTCTTCCAGCTAAGTTATCCATAAATCAGAAGAAAGGGAATGAGGAAAGGGAATAAGGAGGGGAAGGAGGAGGAGGGAGGAGGAGGAGGAGGGTTGGTTTTTTTGGGAAAGAGTAGAAAGAGGGATGGGAAAAAAGATGCATGGCACGTGCAAAAAAATCGGGGGAAGAAAAAAAGGAAAAAAATATAAAAGGAGGGAAGAAAAAAAAAGCAAAAGGAAAAAAAGGGTTTAAAAAAAGATCCAGTTTTTTTTTCCCTTCTGGCTTCCACGAAAGTCTCCTTAAATTTTTAATGATGCAGCACCTTTGGAAAAATTTACGAGAGAAAGAGACAGATAGAGAGAGACAAGAGGAGAAGAGGAGAGAGAGAGAGAGAGAGGAGGGGAGAGAGAGAGAGAGAGAGAGAGAGAGGGGAGAGAGAGAGAGAGAGAGTGTTCCTTATGGATGACCAATATCTCTATCTCTCTAAATCTCTCTCTCTCTCTCTCTCTCTCTCTCTCTCTCTCTCTCTCTCTTCTCTCTCTCTCTCTCACTGATTAAAGATACCCCGTTATCGTCAGTTACTTGGCATTGGTAACAGTTCTCTCTCTCTCTCTCTCCCCTCTCTCTCTCTCTCTCTCTCTCTCTCTCTCTCTCTCTCTCTCTCCCCTCTTCTCTCCCCTCTCTCTCTTTTCTCTCTCTCTCTCTCTCTCTCTCACTGATATAAAGAGTCAAATTTGTAATTTATATATTATCTTCGGTACTATACAGTCTCAAGCAGTACTAAATCAAGAATGTCGGGATGGTACATGTGTTTATATTGAATGCATGGGTACTGTACGTGACTATTTTTTATGTATGCAACACGACAGAAATTTGCTTTGTTGTACTAATCCAAGAAACCAAATTTTTTATCTTAACATTTGACAGAGGGGAGAGAAGAGAGGAGAGAGAGAGGAGAGAGAGAGGAGAGAGAGAAAAGAGAGAGAGAGGAGAGAGAGAGAAGAAGAGGGGAAGAGAGAGAGAGAGAGAAGAGAAGAGGAGAGGAGGAGAGGGAGAGGGAGGAGGGAGAGAGGAGAGAGAGGAGAGAGAGAGAAAAGAGAGGAGAGAGAGAGAGAGGAAGAGAGAGAGAGAGAGAGGGAGAGAGAGAAGAGAGAGAGAGAGAGAGAGAGAGAGAGAGAGAGGAGAGAGAGAGAGCAGAGAGAGAGAGAGAAGAAGGAGGAGAGAGAGAGAGAAGAGAGAGAGGAGAGAGCAAAAAGGAGTGGTGGTGGGAGGAAGAAAAAGAGCGGGGCCTCTTTGCTGACAACACAATTCCCCCGCTCACCAGACCAAACGGGTCGGTGGCTGTCCGCGAAAAGGAAAAGGGCTGAGCTGTAGGCAACTCTTTTTTCTTTAAAGATGTCGGTATCAGACCCCTCACGCGAGCCCCCAGAGATACCATCCCTCACCAGGGCCTGTCTGGAGAGTCTCGCAGTCAACATTAAGGAAGTAGAAAATCAGATGCGGCAAATATATCCCAAGAAGGCTTTAGGGCGCCTGACAACATTCCGCCCTCATCTACTAAAGGGATGCGCTGCCCAGCTCGCTCCACCACTCACCATCATCTTCAACAACATCCTTTCCTCGTGCAATTGGCCTACGCAATGGAAAGAAGCACGAGTGCTGGCCATCCCAAAAAAAAAAAAAAACGGGATCCCAAAAAAATACCGCCCAATTTCCCTTCTCACCACTGTTGCAAAAATCCTTGAGTCCCTCATCACCGCCAAAATCAACACCTTCTTGGACGCCCACCATCTCCTCAACTCCAAGCAATTTGGTTTCAGGCAGGGAAGGTCAGCTGTAGACCTGCTCCTCCTTCAGTCTGCTTCTTAACACCACTCGTTGGATAGAGGAATGGACACCTTTGTTGTGGCTTTGGACATCGCCGGAGCCTTTGACAGGGTGTGGCACCGAGGTTTCGCTGCCAAGCTGAGGAGCCATGGAGTGCGCGGCGCCCTGCTGCAGCTCATCCAGAACTACCTCCAAGACATGACCTTACGGGTGATGATCAACGGCCACACTTCCAGCCAGCAACCTATCCACGCCAGTGTCTCGCAGGTCAGCGTCCTCGGGCCTCTTCTGTGGAATGCCTACTTCAATGACATTCTCCAGCTCATTCCTGAGGCCCAGGTCTACGCTGACGACTGCACTCTTTCCTTCACCTGGGACAGACGTGACTGGCAGGACACGGTGTGTCGCATCAATCTGGCATTGGACAACATCGTCACCTGGAGTAGTCGATGGCAGGTCAGCCTGGCCCCTGACAAAACCCAGGCTCTGCTTCTCCTCCGCAGGCAAGACATCGCCAACATGCCTGCACCGGATATACAGCTTGAGGGCAGATCACTCCCGCTTAAGAGATCCACCTCCATCCTTGGGGTGGAGTTTGACGCGGGACTGACCTTCACCAGTCATGCCAGGAGAGTTCCTAAAAACTCGGCCTGGAGACTCAGCTGTGTCCGGCGCATCTCCCACCTTCTGGATGCCATGGGGGTTGAGGTCTTGTACAAGTCACGGATACGTCCTTTCATGGAATACTCCCCCCTAGCATTGTTTTCTTGCATGCCCTTTTACCGGGCCACACTAGACCGCGTCCGGAGCCCAGTGACTGGTGAACGGCAAACGTCCCCACCTCGCGCCTGACTCCTTTCAACCCCTCCAGGAGCGCAAGGACGTGGCAGGTTTATGTGTCATGCACAAGACACTCAATCTTCACACGCCCCACCTGACAGGCATCAAGGTCCCCAAGCCCCTGCCGCCCCTTCATTTCACCCGTGCCGCCCCATACATACAAGGAGCAAGTGACTGTGCCCTTCTCCAGGACAGAGCACCACCTACGTTCCTTCCTACCCCCACGTTGTTTGGGGAAACCACTATTCGCCAAAAGAACCCCCACCACCCCGCCCTTTCTAAAAAACTTCAAATGGGGGGTGAAAGCTGGTTAATGGCCCAGATTATTAAAATAAAAAAATTTAAATTTATATTTTTGTAGTATGTAACTCTAGTGTAAAAGTAGAGCTTTTGCTCTAATAATACCAAAAATACTAAAAGTTTATTAAAAAAAAAAAAAGAGAGGAGAGAGAGAGGAGAGAGAAGAAGGGGGAAGAGAGAGGAAAAGAGAGAGAGAGAGAGAGAAGAGAGGGAGAGAGAGAGAAGAGAGAGAAGAGAGAGGAGAGAGAGAGAGGAGAGAAGAGAAGAGAGAGAAGAGAAAAAAAAAAAAAGAGAGAGAAGAGAGAGAAGAGAGAGGAGAGAGAGAGAAGAGAGGAGAGAGAGAGAGAGAGAGAAGAGAGAAAAAAAAAAAGAGAGAGAGAGAGAGAGAGAGAGAGAGAGAGAGGAGAAGAGAGGAAGAGAGAGAGAGAAAAGAGGGGAGAGAGAGAGGAAGGGCTTAAAAGGAGGGCTGAGGTTCACCTGACAACCTCGATCTTAGCTTAAGGGAAACTCGCCTCCGGAAATCATACTAAAGTTTCGGCGTCACAAATTTGTGTTTAAACAAACAAGAAACAACAACAATAGCAGCTACAACAACTGCAACAATAATAATGATAATAATAATAATAATAGTTTTATTCTCACCCTAAGGCAGACAAGAAAAAACTACATAATATATGGACCAGGGAATGAACTTAAGTACTAAAGCAAATAATTGATAATAGCTATAACCCTGTATAATAATAATAATAAGATGAATACAAATAATTTTAATATCACCCGGAGGCATACAGGCACAAAAAATATAAAAAATAAGACAAAGATTTAACTTAAGTACTAGAGCAAAACATCTATAATAATATAAGCGAAAGTGTGTCTGTCTGTCTGTCTGTCTGCTGTTGTGTGTGTGTGTGGTTTTGGTTCCCCCCCCCCGTGGCGCAAACACCTCATTGGCCCTTTTAAAACCGGGGTTGACCAAGGGGAAGGTAGAGCCTACTTTGAGATGTCGACCCTTTTTTTTTTTCTTTTTTTAGCAGCCTTTTGCGGAATTGTGAAAACAAAAGGGGGTTGCGAGAATGGCCCTTTTACTCTCTTGGGGAAAGGGATTGTTGACATCTTCAACCTCATATTTGGGCAGTGATTTGTTTTTTCTATTTTGAACATTTTTTTGATGATACACCCAATTTTAAAGTACAGGAAAATGATACGCTCTAAAACGACTGGGCCATGTTGTGACGTCACAGTTTAGACAAAAAGGCAAAACGCTGAAAAGCGGCCGTACTTTTATGTATACCTACAAATACAAAAACTTGCATTACCTACTACCGCAAGTGCAGAAACCCTCCTTAAATGATGATAGGTATTCACTGTGTTTGTGAATTGTAAGTTGTATTTTAAAAGGGAAAAAGTGGAAGACAGAGATAAGGGGCCCCGGGAAAAACCTGACAAGTACGACTTCTGGGATCGGCTTTCCTTTGGGGGAGTTAAATAAACCTGCAATGACATGAAAAACTAGACAGATAGAAACTCATAGAGGAACGGGTAAAATGTATGGCTTTCTTTCCCCACATAAGCAAAACAAACCCCCTTCGTCACTCTACTCCCACAAACCCCCCTTTACTAACCATACTTTCTCTTTTTTCCCTCATGGTTCGTCATTGTCTAGCTGTACATGTCATTGCAGGTTCATTTTTAAACTCCCTATAAGGAATGCCGATCCCCGAAGCATCACTTGGGTTTGGGGTCGGGCCACTTTGCTTGTCTATCCACTTTTTTTTCCCTTTTAAAACTACAACTTAAATTCACAAAAACAGTGAAAAACCTATACATCACTTGAAGGGGATTTCGGGCATCTTGCGGTAGTAGGGGGGAATGCAAATTAGTTAGGTTTTGTAAAATAAAACTATAATTTGCGGTTTTCGAGCCAAAACAAGCCATCAGCTGATCAGGGCGAGATCTGAGTCTTTTGGGGTTTTTCTACTCACAGCGCGTTCCGCCGTGTTGTATATTTTGGCCCCAAAAAACCCTATATTTCATTTTATGGTGATTTTTTCACAAAAAGAAATGATACATGATATGTACCTATATTCACCCAAAGTTTATAATCTCCGTGTTTTTTAGGGGAGTATATGGGTCCTTGAGGAAGCCTTTTGTAGGGTGATGGGTAATGGTGAGTGAATGGGTGGGTTGGGGGGAATGGGTGTGGGGGGATGGGGAGTGAATGGGTGGGGGGGGATGGGGGGGGTGTGGGGGATGGTGAGGGAATAGGGAGGGGGGGTGGGAATTGGGTGAGTGAATGGGGGTGTGGTGGGGGGTATGGGGGATGAATGGGGGGGGGGTGAAGGGGGAATGGGGGGGGGAATGGGGGGGTGAGGGTAATGGGTGAGTGAATGGGGTGGTGATTTTTTAAAAGGGGAAGTGAATGGGTGGGGGGGGGGTAGGTAAGGGGGAGTGAATGGGTGGGGGGGGATGGTAAAAGGGGAATGAATGGGGGGGGTGATGGAATGGGGGAGTGAAAGGGGGGGGGGGGATGGGGATGGGGGTGAATGGGGGGGGGAATACATACATTTCTCATCCAAAATTTCAGGGGAAATTAGAAGGGGTATCTGGAGAGTCCATTTGGTGGGCCAAACCCACCAAAAAACCAGGTGGGGGGCCGAAGCCCACCAAAAGCCCTCCGCAGGAGGCCAAAAAGTCCGCCCCGGGGGGCGGGTTTCGGCTTGTTATAATAAAATTTGCGGTGGTCTGTCTGTGTGTGTGGGTGGTTGGATAGGTTTCCGCCCCCCGTGGCGCAAAAACCCCATTGGCACTTTTTGGAATCAGGTTACCCCGGGGGTTAAAGCCCACTTATAGATGATCCGATCCCTTTTCTTTTTTTTTTTTTTTTGCAGCCTATTAGCGAGAATTGGAAAACAAAAGTGGGTTGCGAGAATTGAGAAGCCTTGATGTAGGGTGATGGGTAATGGGTGAATGAATGGTGGGGTGATGGGTAATGGTGTGGGGTGATGGGTGAGTGAATGGGTGGGGGGTGATGGGTTGGGGGTGATGGGTGATGGGTGAGGGAATAGTGGGGGGTGATGGGTAATCTATAATAATATAAGCGAAAGTGTGTCTGTCTGTGTGTGTGGTGTGTGTGTGTTGTGTGTGTGGTGTGTGGTGTGTGTGTGTGTGTGTGTGGTTATAGGTTCCCCCCCCGTGGCGCAATCAACTCATATAGCACATTTTTGGAACCGGGTTGACCAGGGGAAGGTTTTAGCCCAATTATGAGATGATCCGATCTTTTTTTTTTTTTTTTTTTTAGCAGCCTATTAGCGATAATTGTGAAAAAAAAAGTGGGTTGCGAGAATTGAGGAAACCTTGATGTAGGGTGATGGGTAATGGGTGAGTGAATGGGTGGGGTGATGGGTAATGGGTGTGGGGTGATGGGTGAGTGAATGGGGGGGGGTGATGGGTTGGGGGTGAGGGGTGATGGGTGAGGGAATAGGTGGGGGTGATGGGTAATGGAAAATATAAGCGAAAGTCTGTCTGTCTGTGTGTGTGTGTGTTGGGGTTCTGGTATAGGTTCCGCCCCCCGGGGGCGCAATCACCTCATATGGCACATTTTTGGAATCGGGTTGACCAGGGAAGGTTTAAGCCCAATTATGAGATGATCCGATCACTTTTCTTCTTTTTTTTTTTTTGCAGCCTATTAGCGATAATTGTGAAAAAAAAGTGGGTTGCGAGAATTGAGGAAACCTTGATGTAGGGTGATGGGTAATGGGTGAGTGAATGGGTGGGGTGATGGGTAATGGTGTGGGTGATGGTGAGTGAATGGTGGGGGGGTGATGGGTTGGGGATGATGGGTGATGGGTGAGGGAATAGGTGGGGGTGATGGGTAATGGTGAGTGAATGGGTGGGGGGTGATGGGTAATGGGTGAGTGAATGGGTGGGGGTGATGGGTAATGGGTGAGTAAATGGGTGGGGGGAATACATACATTTCTACATCCATGATTTCAGGAAAGTTAGAAGGGGCTATCTGGAGAGTCCATGTTTGGTGGGCCGAAGGCCCACCAATAGCCCTCCGCAGGAGCTAGCCAAAAAGTCCGCCCGGAGGGCGGCTTTGCGGCTAGTACATAATAAAGACACATGGCATGTGTACATTAGAGCACATACTACCAAAGTTCAAATAGTACATAGGGTATACTTGTACACCTGTGCTACCGCACATTCTGTACAAACAGCAGGCCCAGCCACCGCTGTTGTATAGGTCCACATACATAGGCCGAGCTCTGCCTGACTGAGGTGATGATTGAGTTCGCAGATAGCTCCACCCTACTCCTTAAGCTGAACACGGAGTGTCGACGGATCACATCCAGATCGTTCACCCTGTTCCTAGCGAAAGCCAGAGATGAGCTATACCACCTGAGCAGCCCCAGAAGCCTCTTAAGGACATAATATAAGTAACAACAACAAAATCAAGCAATCTCTCTCTCTATCACTCTCTCTATCTCTCTCTCTCTCTCTCTCAATCTCTCTCTCTCCTCTCTCTCTCTCTCTCTCTCTCTCTCCTCTCTCTCTCTCTCTCTCTCTCTCTCTCTCTCTCTCTCTCTCTCTCTCTCTCTCTCTCTCTCTCTCTCTCTCTCTCTCTCTCTCTCTTTTTCTCTCTCTCTCTCTCTCTCTCGTGGTCAATGACCAACACTTCAAAAATCCAAACAACCCCAAATGAAGGAAGCACACAAAATGTTGGACACGAGCAAATTGAAAAAAAAACTACTGTAATTTCCGGGAAAATAAAAAAGAAAAAGGGGAAAAGTTTAAAGAGAGGAAATGGAAAAATAAAACAGAGACAAGGAGAGAGAGGAATGGACATGACAAAACAAATAATTAAAATGACTACTTTGCAATATACACAGCACATAGAAGACGATAATTTTTTGGGGGAGAAAAATTGTATATAACGAGTACGAGGTTAAAAAACAAAAAAAACGGGAACAAAAAAGTAAAAAAATGAAATAATAAAAAAAAGGGGTGACGAAATGAAAGAGAAGATGGGAAAAAAAGGGGAAAAGGACAAGATTAGATTAGAAGCGAAAACAACCGGGGGGAAAAGGGTGGTAAGGTCAGTCCTCTTCTCTCTCTCTCCTCTCTCCCCTTCCCCCTCTCTCTCTCTCCTCTCTCTTTTTCTTTTCTCTCTCTTCTCTCTCCTCTGCTCCTCTTTCTCATCCCACACAACCCAGACATCTCGCTACGGTCTAGACCTTCCTAACCCCTACTACCCCTCCCAACTTCTGACCACCCCGGGGGAATTCGAGGCACCGAATAGACCGTGCCAGGCACCTTAGGGGGCATCGCCGTCTCCTTCGCGAAGGTCTCGCGTAGAGAAGACCCCAAGGTTGAAATGGGGGCCCCTTGAGATCTCGATGTTCTAAGACTGGGGACGAGTCCCACGATACCATCCTGCTGGGGGCGTCTGCTACCCCCCACGTGGCAGGCAAATGACCCCATCCACTTCCTCCACCCAACATTTAAGGCAAGACTAGGATTAGAAACGTAAAACAGCGGGAGAAAGGTAGGAGAAAGAGAGAGAGAGAGAGAGAGAGAGGAGAGAGAGAGAGAGAGAGAGAGAGAGAGGGGAGAGAGAGAGAGAGAGAGAGAGAAGAGGAGAGAGAGAGAGAGAGAGAGAGGGGAGGGGAGAGGAGAGAGGAGAGAGGAGAGAGAGAAAAAGAGAGATAAGCAAAAGAGAAATGAAGGAAAAAGTAAGAGAAAAAGGGGGAAGATGGAGAGACTATCATTAACGCAAGATATCCCCTTTTAAGGAACTGAGGTTTGACCGTTGCCTTAAAGTTTACCCAATTTCGCAGAGACGCGACCTCCCCCCTACCCGTCTCCTACTGAGCCCTGCCCTTTGCTCTACAAACCAACCAGAATAAACACAGTTGCTATTTTCCGGGGGATCTGTTTTATCACTTGCAGCTTTTCTTTTTTTTTCTATTTTCCTCCTTTCCTGTTTTATTTTTTCTGGTTTTTTTTTCACCAATTCTTTTTTGTCCGTTTTTTTCTTCTTTGCTTCTTACATCTTACCCCTACTCGTGGCTATTGCCCCCTTCTTTCATTTAAAATTGAATATTCTCTTTTTATCTTCCTTTATTCGTGTGGATTTTTCACTGATACTTTTTTTCTTTTTGTATGTTTACTACCCTCCCCTTCTTTTAAATTTTTTCCTTCGTCACAACTTTTTTTTTTTCACCCTCTATTCACATTTCACTCAAAAACCACCGATTTTTTCCTCGTAGTAATTTATCAAATGGTCCGAAAAAATAAATTTTTTCAGGGGAATCAGGGGGGCCTCTCTCTTTTTCCTCCCCTCTCTCTCTCTCTCCCCCCTCTCTCTCTCCCCTCTTCTCTCTCTCTCTCTCTCTCTCTTTTCTCTCTCCCTCTTCCTCTCTCTCTCTCTCTTTCCCCCTCTTCCCTCTCTCTCTCCTCTTTTCCTTCTCTTTTATTCGTGTGTGTTCCTCTAGACTCGCATGGGGTTTGAAGTCATTACGGTAAAGTGGGGGGGGGGGGAAGGGGGGGGGAGGGAGTGCACGAGGGCCCCTTAGCACAACACGCGTGGAATTTTTCAAAAGATACGAGGGGAGGGGAGGGGGAGGGGGGGAGGCTGGCCGGGGAAGGAGGCAGGATGAGGGGGGGAAGAACGGCGTTAAAGGGGAGGGGGAGAGGGAAAGAGGTGTAAATACACTTCTGGAATGTTAACATCTTAACCCCCTCTCAGTTTTTCTTGTTACTAATGTATACTCTCTCTCTCCCCTCCTCTCTCTCTCCCCTCTCTCTCTTCTCTCTCTCTCTCTCTCTCTCTCTCTCTCTCCTCTCTCCTCTCTCTCTCTCTCCCCTCTCCTCCTCCTTCTCCCTTCTCTCTCCTCTCTCTCTCTCTCTCCTCCTCTCTCTCTCTTCTCTTCCCCTCTCTCCCCTCTCTCTCTCTCCTCTCTCTCTCTTCTTCTTCTCTCTCTCCCTTTTTCCTCTCTCTCTCCCCTCTCCGAGTCTCCTCACAGTCACGCCCCCTCCTTTTGCTTCCAAGGGGACCCGGCAAGACCCTTTGGGCAAGACAAAAAGTATCCGCTCTAATAAGAGTTCCCTGTTACGAAAATCGTCTTGTCGTTACCTCATTTTCCTCCCCTTTTTTTTTTCTTTCAAGTTGTTTTCCTTTTCTTTTTTATATATTTTTCCTTTTTCCCCCCCTCTTCTTTTTTTCCTACCTTTGTGGTTTAACTTCTATTTTCCTCCACGTTTCCCTTTTACTTCTATAAAAGGATGAAAAATCTTTTATGATTTCCACAACCTTATAAAACTTTTTTTTTTATTATTGACTTTGTCTTGTCTGT
>JACEEZ010007990.1:132500-137500 GCA_016584305.1 Chionoecetes opilio
AGAACCCATGCAAATTACTGGAGAGCTGGGGTTTGTACTATATAGTAGACGATTAAGGACTATTCTTTCAAAGCTTTTGCACAGACGAGAGGTGAGAGATTTTGGTTCTGAAGGATCCTGGGTTTCCGGGTTTTGGGAATGGGGACAATAATAGCTTTTTCAGGGTGTTGGTAGGTGTCCCCCGCTCCATATCATGTTGTAGAGTCGCAGAAACAGGATTGCCACCCAATCGTCGTAAAGAAGCGAATACCAATCGTAGGTGACACCATCCATCCCGGGTGCCACTAGAGCTTGCCTTTTCCAGGCTCCTGACGAGCTCCTTTTCGGTGAGGGGGATGTTACGGGGGACATTAGGGCGAGTAAAGCTGCTTCAATCTTCCCAATACAATTCCTGGCGTTGGTGGCGAGAGCACTTTGCAATGCAGGGGCAGACAGTCATCGCTGGAGGCGTCCGTCCAGTCCTGCATGAGTTTGTTGCTCTTCTTTGTTGGGTCAGGGTGGAGGGGCGAGGTTCTTTCTTCCCTTGTACGATTTTGATCTTCCTTGACACTTCAGCAAGTGGCGTTTGTGATCCATGGATTGTAGAAAGGACGTCCAGTATTTTTCTCTGTTTCTTTTGGAATCTTGTACTTGATGCCAATCCGCTTGAGTATCGTAGGTTATTATGAGTGGGGTGTTTTGCCCATTGATGTTTAATGTTTGGTATTGTCTATCAATCCCCCTGAACGACTTCATCATGTTATACCATCTCTCATTTCACTCATTGTGTTCCTCTTTCCATGCCTGACTGTCATAATAATTTTATCTCCAGTTGGTGTATTAGTCTGTATTGAACTCTTCTGTCGTTGAGGCGGTGGTAATGTTTATTACCAATTATTCATTGTTCCTTAATGCGTTGCTCATGTTTTTTTGGAACACACAGTCTCTTTCTGGACCCTACTGTGTCTCCCTTTCTGTATCAGGGAGAAGGATCTCTCCATACCCACCAAAGTGGTCGGATGTCAACGTGGTCAACCACCTCACCAGTGATGACTCAGTGCAGGATCATTGATCAGACAGATATAATCAAGCTTGTTCCCCTGTAAATGTGTTGGCTCAGGCCCCTTGAGAATATTCAGAACATCTTGGTTGTTTCCATGAAAGAGACAAGCTTTTTCCCATTATTGTTTGAGCGCCCAGAGGCATTATTCCCAGCTATAATGGGAGGCATTCAGATCACCCATCAAAAGGCTTGGGTAACCATCAGCGAGTTCATAAACTGGCTGAAGTCAAGCATGTTATCCGTTTCATAAACATTTATGATTTTAATAAGGATTTTCCCCTTTGTATCATATATATTTATTGCTTGTGCTTGACTGTATCCCCACAAAGGCGTGTTCAATTACAGTCCGCTTGGAGTTATTCCTGACATACAGAGCCAGACCTCGTAGCGACGATGTGCGGCGGGACTCTGTATGCTGTCCACTGTGAAGAGTGAAACCCCCTGATCTGTATATTATCTGTGGGATCATGGCGTGTTTCTTGTAGACACATTATGTCAAGGTCATTTTGAAGGGAGAACTGTTGTACTTCAATGAATCTGTTTCTAAGCCCGTTGATGTTCCAGGCTAGAATCTTTAGCGGCCTGTCGTTCATTGTGCGTCTATATTATTCTTGATAAAAGCCATTCCTGTTGTTGTGTCTTCTCTAAGTTTAGTTATCAAGTCAATGATATCCGCAATTTGGATGTTGTAAGGATGCGATACGACCAGTGGTGTTTTCTTAAGTACAGCCCGAATGTCTTTGATACGGAGGTCACGCGGCCATACCGTATTGCTCATAACCAATTCGGCTGAGGCAGCAAGTTTCTCCTCAATAGAATCTTGTGGCTGCTGTGGAGTAGTCTGTGGCATTGCTGCAATACTGTCTTGGAGGGCATCAATACGTTCATTGACTTGCTGCAGTGCAGACGCAAGGGAGTCAACTTTGGCAGCCATCGTTTCAATCAGATTGGTGACGCTGGGCGACAACTGTGGGGATGGTGGGGTGGGAATACGAGGTGGAAGCGAATTTGGCGGGAGTGCTGGCGGTCGTGTTGGAGATAGTGGTGGTGGTGTAGGCGGGGCCGAGACACTGAGGGCTTGTTTAACCACGAGGGGGGTGGGAAGTCCTGAGTAGCGTCTGGAGCTTGGTGCTGGGCTTGGTGCTGGGCTTGGTGCTGGGCTTGGTGCTGGGCTTGGTGCTGGGCTGGGGCTGGGCTGGGGCTGGGCTTGGGGCTGGGCTTGGGGCTGGGCTTGGTGCTGGGCCTGGTGCTGGGCTTGGTGCTGGGCCTGGTGCTGGGCTTGGAGCTGGGCTTGGTGCTGGGCTTGGTGCTGGGATTGGGGCTGGGCTTGGGGCTGGGCCTGGGGTGGGCTTGGTGCTGGGCTTGGTGCTGGGCCTGGGTGGGCTTTGGGGTGGGCTTGGTGGGGCTTGGTGCTGGATGGGACGGGCTTGGGCTGGGCCTGGTGTGGGCTTGGGGCGGGCTGTGCTGAGGCTGGTGCGGCCCGGGGTGGGCTTGGTGCTGGACTCGGGGGGGCTTGGGGCCCGCTCGGTGCCAGGCTTGGAGGCTGGGCTTGGTGTGGGGATGGTGCTGGGCTGGAGCTGGCTTGGGCCAGGCTGGTGCTGGGCTTTGGTGCCGGGCTTGGTGCTGGGCTTTGTGATGGGCTTGGGGCTGGGCTTGGGGCTGGGCTTGGTGCTGGGCTTGGGGCTGGGCTAGGGGCTGGGCTTGGTGCTGGGACTGGTCCTGGGCTTGGAGCTGGGCCTGGTGCTGGGCTTGGGGCTGGGCTAGGTGCTGGGCTTGGGGCTGGGCTTAGGGCTGGGCTTGGTGCTGGACTTGGTGCTGGGCTTGGTGCTGGGCCTAGTGCTATGCTTGGTGCTGGGCTTGGTGCTGGGCTTGGGGCTGGGCTTGGGGCTGGGCTAGGTGCCAGGGTTGGTGCTGGTCTGGTGCTGATCTTGGTGCTGGACTTGGTGCTGGGCTTGGGGCCAGACTTGGTGCTGGGCTTGGTGCCGGGCTTGGTGCTGGGCTTGGTGCTGGGCTTGGTGCTGGGGTTGGTGCTGGTGAATGGTGCTGGGTTACGGTGTGAGGGAGAGGTGGTGCCCCCCACCTTGACATAAGAGCTCAAGGAGCCACGGACACTTACTATAGGTCGCATGTTGCTCGCCCTGGCAGTTAGCACACCTGGGAACTACCGTCCCGCCAGCGATTAATTTTTCTCTACAGACAATGGAATATGACAGCCTGCACAGAAAACGACACCTGGGCGCATCCTGCAATTAGCACTAGTGTGATTCCCCCACCGAAGATCTGCCACATAAGTTAGATCTGGGAATATATTCTTCGATCTTGAGTGTTTTCTCCATCTGTGGTATTTCGAGGTTCTCTGGTATTTCACCACTGCACCATCCAACAAGCTCATTACCATACCTACTTTTTATATTCCATGCCAGTCCCCGCAGGCACGGGTACTTTGTTGCTATCCAGTGTATTGGTGCGGATGTATACAAACCCTTGATTATGCTTTTTGTGGACTTCTTGGGGAGATAGAGCACACATTAATGAATCCTTGTGTTGTCAGTTTCCGAGTTAATTCATCGGAAACACTGACAACCATTATTCCTAACTTTCCAAATCCTGCTTTTTACTTTATAGCCAGCCTGCATGGCGTCTGCGAGCCAGTTAAACTTATCATCCTCTGAGAGATTGGCGTCGTGTGGGAAGTACAATATGGTACTACCAGACTTGCCTGAAAAAACAACGACCGATGAGCAAAAGGATAAGAGAGTATCAGAAAGGGAGGGAAGCGTTCGGGGAATGAATTTTAGGAACGTGGAATGAGGCTGTATGACCTACATGCGGGAATGGAGGTGAATGGGGTGAGGGAGGACGAGATAGATGACTACAAGGATGAGATAGGAAGGAAGGCTGAAGGGGAAGGCGGAAATTAAGGGAAATCAATTGTAAAGTCGAGAGCAAAGGTTAACCCTTCCACGCACGGTGACGCGATCGCGTCAAAACGGGCCCGTCTGCAATCTGAGCTTTTGACGCGAATTGCGTCAAAAAACAGTAAACAATTCGTCAAAAATACAGTATTTATCAGAATTGCGTTAACATTTTCTGCGTCAAAGATCCAGCCTAGACCTAGCCTAGATGTTGGCCTAGATGATGATGGCCTAGATGTTGCAGTGGACGGAAAAACTTATTAAACTTTTCGTGCGTGAAAGGGTTAAATTGTAATCCTTTGGCTTTTTTACTTGAATCCTTTACACGAGGCGCAACTGACATTAAAGATATCAAAGTACATACTCTATATACATGCTATCTATCATCAGCCTACAAGGAAATGTTTAGTGTATGGAAGTTTGTACACCCGTTGATTTTCCTTCCCAACCCAGCATAGTCAAAACAACAAATGCCTTTCAGTTTCAACATAAAAAGAGTGAGTGACCAAAAAGATAACACCAACCTGCCTGCCTCTTGTCTGCACTGTTCTCCTCTACCATTTCTTCTGTCAAATTTTCTCATGTTCTTCCAAACCTTATAAAAGACAACATTGTAGGAACATAAGAAAATAAGGAAGCTACACGAGGCCGCGAAGCCTACACGTGGTAGTTCCTGTCACCTAACACTACCTACATCCACCTTTCATCCCCATCCATGAACCTATCCAGCCCCTCTTTAAAGCTGCCTAATGACTCCGCACTAACTATCTGTCTACTGAGACCATTCCATTCATTCACCACCCTATTTGTGAACCAGTTTTTCCCTATTTCCTTTTTAAATCTACGCTTTTCCAGCTTGATTCCGTTACTTCTTGTTCTACCCTGGTTAAAAGCCGTAAGAACTTTTCCTACCTCTCCTATATTAAATCCCTTTATCCACTTAAAAACTTCTATCAGATCGCCCCTACCCTACGTCTCTCGAGTGAGTGTAATTTTAATAACTTCAATCTCTTCTCATAGCTAAAGTTACGCATCCCTTGTAT
>JACEEZ010007990.1:142500-145000 GCA_016584305.1 Chionoecetes opilio
ACCATTGCTAAGGTGATCATAAGGGAGTGTTCAACAGTCCCTGTTGATAGAGATCGGTACAAGATTAGACTGTCCTTGGAAGATGCCACTGAAGCATGTAGCGATTTACTTCTGACACTACTTGCAGAACTGTCACCAAAATTGGATCATACGAACCCAGCACTATTGATAGGCAACATTGTAACTAGTGTTCTGACCAACAAACCGACAGCATTACAGATCACCATTGGAACGGTTCTCAGGGATAAGAGTCTCATAGAACTTTGTTCCGAATATCTGGTGGAACACCTGAATGACAATACCAATGAGCTGGTCATAGCATCAGAACAACCAGTACCCCTAGCACTGAGGAATGGTGACATCTCGAGGAGACCTGATCTTCACAACCTTCATGAGGAGGCTGATGTTATTATCGTTAATCAGCTGGTGAAGCTTGCAGCCACAGGCGCCTCAAATATTCGTGTAGTTTGTGATGACACAGACGTCTTCATCCTCCAGATCTATTTCTTTCACAAAGAGAAGCTGTCATGTGATGTGGTGATGGTGAGTCCTGTCGCTGGTGGAACAGTTATATATTTAAAGGTCACCGCCATTAAACACAAGGACATTGCAGACTCTCTTCCTGGTATCCATGCCTTTAGTGGTTGTGATACTACATCATACCCTTTTCGCATCGGGAAGACTACGTCATTGAAACCTCTGTACAGCGGGAGATCATTGAGGCTATTGGGACAGGAAGGTGCCGATCTAGATGCCGTGGTATCTGAAGCTACATCCTACATTGCAGCATGTTATGGTTCGAAGTGTGAGGGTAACATGTCTGATGTACGGTACATGATCTGGTCGACGAAAATGGCATACCCGAAGATCTCTAGTGCTCCACAGCTCAAATCACTCCCACCCACTTCGGATGCATTCGTGGAGTACGTCTACCGTGCCCATTACCAAACACTCGTTTGGAAGTCATCTCTGTCAGATCAACCTCCTCCCTCCGCAGATCCTGTACAGTTAGGCTGGACGAACACAGATGGTTATCTGCTCCCCAAAATGCTACCTGAGGATGTGCATCTAGTACCCATTGAAGTGTTACAGATGATCAAGTGTGGATGTTCATCCAGTACCCCGTGTTCCAGTAACAGATGTAGTTGTGTGGTTGCTCAAATGTCGTGTTCGATGTTCTGAAACTGTCACGCGGGGCCAGATTGTAACAATGTAAATACCAGAGTAGGGTCATCACAGGTTAACAATGAAAAAAACTGAAGTATTTCTCAGGACTTATCAGCATCTTATGAGTGTTTGGTGTTTCTTTGACAATTTGATGGTGTTCATTGTGTGAATGTGAATGTTTAATCAGCCGAGGGCTTTCTTAATGGAGTGTAAGCAGTTTGCAACGAAACTCGAAACCATTGTGTTATCTGTTTTAAGTGCTGTTATTGCTGTACTGTGCTGGTGTTTTTCGATCGTGCAAAATTGTCAATAGCAAAACATGTTTTTTTTCCTCTGAATGTGGAATATCATGTATATACACATATTAACAGTATGAATGTGATCACCTGAAATCATGTACTCATGTATTATGTAATTTCCTGCAGTAATGTGATGACATAAGATGCATAAATGACTTCCTTGACCCTGAAAACATGGGAATAGACACCAAGATTGTATCTCAAGCACCAATACTATAGAAGTTAAGCAATATTCTGTATATGCAATTTATACGAATTCGGCCATTTTCATTTTGGCCCATAAAAAAATTCGTCAAGGGTGCCAAAGTAGCACCCGGCAGATTCTGGCTCAGGACATGCCAGACTACCACAATCAACCATAAATGTTCATACATACCACAAAACACGCTTCCCCCTCATATCCACTGGACTAATAGGCCTCGATTCAGTCTAACGGTGCAATCGCTGATTTGACACGTAATCATCCCAGCGATACCCGATGATTCTGCGAAGACACTTATTACCAAAGGCATCGACTCGTCTCTTCAAGTCGCTATTTAGTGCCCATGTCTCACAACCATAGAGTAAGACAGGGATCACAAGCGACTTGAAGATCCTGATCTTTGTCCTCCTGCACAGGTACCGACAACGCCAAATACTCGTGCTGAGCGAGTCCATAACACCGAGGGCTATGCCAATCCGACGTAAGACTTCTTGACGTGACCCGCCGTCATTATGGACTGCGCTACCAAGGTATGTAAAACTTTCCAAGATCTCAATGTCCTCGCCGAACGCATGAACAGACTGTACTGTTTCATCTAGTAAGCCTCCAAACACCTGGACCTTGGTCTTAAGCCAAGAAACCTCAAGTCCCGAAGGCTTTGCCTCCTCGTGCAGCGTCTCGAGAGCCATCACCAGGACCTCCAGCGACTCACAAAGATTACTGCATCATCGGCAAAAACAAGATCAGTGGTATTGGTGTAGCCGAGGGATGCTCCACAATCATTTTCATCTACAACTTTGTCCAATACCCAGTCCATACAAGTGCTGAAAGG
>JACEEZ010007990.1:152500-155000 GCA_016584305.1 Chionoecetes opilio
GGTTCGAATCCGGGCCAGGGCAAGTCGGTGACCAACCTATTCAGCTGTTCTTCTTTCCTTTCGGGGTTGATAAATGGGTACCTGGGGTATTGGGTAACCTAGGGAAGCTAACTGTGGTAACCCGGGTGTCACACTAGCCCTGTATCCCGGGGTAACGGGTCCTCACCCACCACAGGCTCTAAGGGCTAATGCCACAGAGATTAGCACCGAATGCCACGCGCAGCATTGCGTATGCTCCCATCTTTACCTTTTACCTATATGAATATCTATTATGATACCATCTACATATTTTTAGGAGATGGAATTAAACTTAGTGACCTTGCAACAAACCTACCGGCTGCTCAACACTCGCTGACCCAGCAGTAATGCAACTGGATAAAGCCGGTAATACAATGTGTCACACCCTAATCTATCATACCTATGCCTTAACATCGCTTGATCACTTGCCTGGCACGCCCACGCGGCATAAGAAAATGTGCCAAACCACGTTACAAAAATGTGTAATACCTGTTAGACCTGTACAGATTGAGGTTTTCCACGTTAAAGATGCTTGCACAACGTGATAGTTCACTTGACACAACAACAAAGTGGTATATTAAAATGAGGATATAGTACACGGATAGAAATCAATGGGGCTTAGGTAATCAGGCAAGGCGTTCTCCATAGCCGCGAAAAACTGCGACATGTCAGAAAACCTGCTCTCAGGGAAGGTATTAGTAACAAAATAAATTCTTCAGAATGTTAAACTCTGAAGAGATTTGACCGGAAACAATCGAGTGGAGACGTTTCTTGTAAAAGTTGCATGGAAGCATAACAAAAAACAACACTTACACAGTGACCAGAAACCCGTTGATAGGAAGTTCCATAAGGGAAAACGACGGCCACATGATGATTGCTCATAAAGAAAAATATTGAAATCCATGAAACTCTTGATGACAAACTATTTGAAGAATCAAGTGTTTATACGACTAAATGCGTCAGCTGGACTATCATAGACCTATATGCATAGAGACAGATCGTCAGCCACTATAACTAGAGATTATAGTAAGTCTAGTGTTATAAATGTCTGATTAACAGAAAAATTAAAAGGTTCCACCCGAAAAGACTCATATATATCTGATTACTTAAAAGGGACATGCACAATAAAAACATCCATGGTAAGCGGTGCTTACAAGACCGGATACTAGTGCTGAATAGCATCCTATCTGAACAAGGGTTGCAAATTGAACTCATCTTGAACAATGTTTAGTGCATGTAAGAAATCCTCCACAGGAAAAAGACTCGCGGTTACTCTCCCACTAGCTGCATCTGCCATGTTTGGATTAGCGCCTCTTTATTGGAATCGACCACATTGACTGTGAATATAAAAACTAGTAAAGTTTGGTCACGGTAAATATAATCAGTTGAGAGCATCTTAACTCGTGGGCTGCGGCAAGCCTTCCGGAAGGCTTTGCTGAGCGACTGCGGCAAACCTTCCGGAAGCGCAATTTTCAATTGCATACAAAAACCGCGCCAACATTCGTAGAAGTCTACAAACTGTGCGACATATACGCCTTGATGTCAGCCCTCGATAACAGATTTCAATGATGTCTTCACTGGGAAACCACATACTCGCATAGAGTTGGGAATATGATTCCGGGAGGGTGAAACTGGCTATCGGGAGTCTGAATCGCGTGGACAAAACCATGGGTGAATGATACACACACACACATACACACACACACACAACCACACACACACACACACGCACACAGTGACACACACACACACACACATCCAAAAAGCAAACACAGACATATATAACAAAACACAAAATAAAAATCTTCGGAGGTGATAGCAGAAAAGTCACCTACCAAAAATGATGACGATGATGTTAAATGAAAACTGCAAAACCTTACACCCTGATGGCTCTCTAGATTGATGTTCTAATTATATAAAGGCTTTGAGTCTCTAATGTGTCGCCCTAAACACTCCACTCGTAACCACAGTCAAGCGTATTATCCTTCAGAAGAGTGGTGGAAAGGGCCTAAAAGTGGTGCCAATAAGTGTGCAGCGGAAGCAACACGGGATCCACCTCACCCTCTTTGTCCCACTTGATGTATTAAAGCTTAAGAATACACAAGACCCATAAATCAAACACAAACAAAAAAAATACACATAACTAGACGGATCGAAACACACACACACACACACACACACACAAAACACACACACACACACACACACACACACCACACACACACACACACACACACACACACACACACACACACACACACACACACACACACACACACACACACACACACACACACACACACACACACACACACACACACACACACACACACACACACACACACACACACACACACACACACACACACACACACACACACACACACACACACACCACACACACACACACACACACACACACACACACACACACACACACACACACCACACAAAAACACACACACACACACACACACACACA
>JACEEZ010007990.1:160000-187500 GCA_016584305.1 Chionoecetes opilio
CTATAGCGTATGTAGGTGGTACGCTGTTTTTGTACGCTGTAATTTGCAGAAGTAAAGGTGCCAATAGAGGGTTTTTTTTTTTTTTTTACATTTCCGCACATAGTGCCTGTAGGCAGTGACCTCCAGGGCAGGGCGTTCACTTGAAGGCTGTGAAAGTTGGCTCTCGCCCGTGGTGACGCAAGCAGGATTTTTATAATCACGCCTATGAAGGTTCATGCCGCCCCCCTGTGTCCTCCGATACACTCACAATTGAATATTAATGGGCAGCAAGTGGGTATTCTTAGGCCACTCCACGGTGCAGAAAGATTTTAAGTGGATTTTGGTTCTCACCGGGGATCGAAGTCGGATCACCGAGAACGCCACTCGGAGACGCTAGCCACCCTGCTACCGTCCGCCTCATGCAGCGGTCCGCTTTCCTAAATGCTGTGCTGCCTCCATTCTACATAAAAGTCCTCCACAGCGTCATCTTCACACAGCACGCGAGTCATTCTCTCTGTTGCCTCTCCATGAGTACAAGTGATCATATTTACGGTACATGTGTTACACAAATACACAACTAATAAACATTTCTCATACTCGCCTTTTGCTCCATCAAGTTTGCTTCTATTCCGGTAAAGTAAACCCAATAACATCCTTTTATACTGGAAATATCTTGCGGAATCCAGCGCACATATTAAAATGAAAAATGTTTTCAGATGAGATTATACCTTTTAACATATACAGTACATATCTCCATTCGCCTGTGTATACGTAAAATAGGTGATAACTAGTCACTGAATCTTTGACAGACTGCTCAGCGGCAATGTTTTGGTAATACAGACTATTAATTAAAGGCAGAAAGTTGGCGTTGTGTTGCAGGTTTTTACGTAAGACTTTTATGTTCAACGATGTTTTTAATGTTCGTCTTCATTATTCAAGGCGCGCTTTCCCTTTGATAGGCTGAAGCACATCAATGTGGAATAAAAAAAAGAGACAGAGAGAGAGAGAGAGAGAGAGAGAGAGAGAGAGAGAGAGAGAGAGAGAGAGAGAGAGAGAGAGAGAGAGAGAGAGAGAGAGGAGAGAGAGAGAGAGAGGGGGAGAGAGAGAGAGAGAGAGAGAGAGAGAGAGAGAGAGAGAGAGAGAGAGAGAGAGAGAGAGAGAGAGAGAGACATCCTCTCCTGGATGTCGTGCGCAGCCTCGCACACTCGGAGGCTGGACAGCATCCAGCGTCGAGCCCTGCGACTGGTGGATGCTGCAGACCCCCCAGACCCCCCAGCCCTGTTCGAGCCGGTGAGTCCTCTCGACTCACTGGAACACCGCAGGGATGTCGCGGCGCTTGTGGTATTCCACAAGGCACAGGTGCAGGGAGTGCCACACCTGGCTGGGTTACGACAGCCTCCGAGAGTCGCCACGAGGAGCACGAGAACGGTGCTTACCAGTGGTGATGCAGTGGAGGTGCCGCGTTCCCGTGCCAGCCAGCACCAACGCACCTTTGGGGCCGCGTCTCCAGGATGTGGAACATCTTCACGGCCGCTGTCCTCACATCCAGGAGAGAACACACAAAGTGTAAAGTTGGCGGCCAATCGGTGGAGACTGTTGAAGCCCACCCCGCTGAGCCTAGTGTACTGTGACACTAGTGACAGCAACAGTGCCTCAACAAACACTTTAGTGATACATAAATGTATATAATGTTAGTTTTTAGGTCTTTATATTTATGTGTAAATTGCCTTAAGATAGGTAGCACACGCCAGTGCAACTTTGGGCTTTAGTTATAGTATGTTTAAAAAAAAAGAAAAAGAGAAAAAAAGAGAGAGAGAGAGAGAGGAGAGAGGAGAGAGAGAGAGAGAGGAGAGAGGAGAGAGGAGAAGAGAGAGAGAGGAAGAGAGAGAGAGAGAGAGAGAGAGAGAGAGAGAGAGAGAGAGAGAGAGAGAGAGGAGGAGAGGAAGAGAGAGAGAGAGAGAGAGAGAGAGAGGAGAGAGAGAGGAGAGAGAGAGAGAGAGAGAGAGAGAGAGAGAGGAGAGAGAGAGAGAGAGAGAGAGAGAGAAAACTGCATTACAGTGAGCGGTACACATGTGAGTGCTTTAATGAGTGTTAATATTGAATGGATGTTAATAATATAGAGCAGAGATTACCAATCAGTAAGTACACGTTTGTATTTTTATGATTACTGTGTGTGTGTGTGTGCACGAATGGCTTCGTGATCAGAGTATACTATCAAATACCGATTCTTTCTTACGATAACTGTCTTATCAATATTTTCAGCATTATCCTTTCCATTGTTATCATTATTCGAACTAATAGATAATATTACTAATACTATCATCTTCATAACAACAAAACGAGTTTGCAAAAAGCCTTTCAGCCCACACAAGGCAGCTTCTGCTTACCCACGTATACCAACCATCTGGCATTCCTATCCATGAATAATATTGAATATATCTAACTATTTAAGGCACTTTATTGTATCGACGAGTCTATCAAAACTATTACAATATCATCTTTCATTACAATTATCATCATTGACATTATTACTATGACTATTGTTTTTATGACCATCATTACAATGTTTCTGTTTTCAAGATGATTTTTCAGCAGATGTCCGTCACAGCAACGACACACGTATGAAGGAAAGACTTGCAGAATCTTGTTCAAGGTTTTTTTCATTTCCCTACTGCAAAATTAATGATTTTGTCTCAATGGAAGAAAAATATAAAAAAATTCCTTTACAGTCTTTGTTTATATGAGGGCGTCAAAACAAAAACAGTTGAGTTGGTTCACAGACGCGGCGATGCGTGTTTAAATCATGACGGGAGGGCATCATGTCCGGTCGTGTGTATGTTTGTATGTATGAGTATTCTGACCCACGTCAATGTCACTCTGATTGTAATAGTAATTAAATGCACATAATGATCAGTTCATTACATAGTTAGGAAAAACAAATTAATTCATTACAGCGTGTACATTCATTCCTATTATCCTCGAAGCTGCAGTAACAACATATATTACTATTAATGATATAGCAAGAAATACACAGGAACGTCCATATTGATCGCAAGTAGAAAGTATTATACATGATTGAGATATGAAAAAAGTTTGATTGTCTGGGAAAAGTGCTAATAACAAATTTTCGATAGCAAATATTTCCCACGTGAAATCTCAAAATCATAAAACTCCTTCCATAAATAGTCTTTTGGTTCATTAAACTTTATTGTGAATGCATTATTACTGTCATTATCATCATTATCGTGCAGTGGCTGGTTCGTGGTTTCAAGGTTTTGGTGGGTTTACTGGTAAATACAGTACAAAAAATATATCATCGCTGTCTTCATCAACAATTTTCACGATATATTTTTGTATACATATTATGTACATATTATATATGCGGTTTTTTATACATACCACAGGGATGTGGACTGTATGGAAATGTATTGAATGGCTCTCGATCATGGTAAGGACGTAACACAAATATCCAAAGACAGAAAAAAGGGAGATAAGCAACTATTTTAATGATAGGATTATTATCATTATTATCATTATTATCATTATCAATATCATTATTATTTAAGGACATAATTTTTATCATAATCATTGTAATCATACTTTTCATTATAATAAATGTATAATGTAAAAATGCCAAAAATCATAAATCATGATGAAAATATGAATAGCATAATCATTAATCTGATTCGAATGCTGCTAAACGGGTTGGGTACATGACTTTATACCATTTTCATACTTCCAATAAAAAAACCGACATATTTTCACTTTTTTCTCTTATATTATGGATTCTCCCTTAAATGCCAGCAGGTTGATGCAGAAAGGTCAGACGTGTAAATATGATAAAAGGGCAAACCTGTGATGACTAATAGGTTAAAGATATATTTATAACACGTATGTATGTATTCAGGGATGAATGTTAGAGTTCTTTCTGACATATTACTAAAGGATTGGGAGGAAAGGTTTGCCAGAATGAAAGGAGGTTAAAGGGAGTGAGGTGTGGAAGAGCGTGTAGCCATTATCATTAACATTAAGGAGGACCTGCACCAAGGAGGGAAAGAGGAAGCGATATCTGATGAAGATGTGGACGATAGTAGGTAATAGGGAAAAACAGGAAACAAAGACACAGTAATATACACCTACGATGGTGGAGAGGAGATGGGAGGTTCGTGTGTGTGTGGGGGGGAAAAGAGAGAGAGAGAGAGAGAGAGAGAGAGAGAGAGAGAGAGAGAGAGAGAGAGAGAGAGAGAGAGAGAGAGAGAGAGGAGAAGAGAGAGAGAGAGAGAGAGAGAGAGAGAGAGAGAGAGAGAGAGAGAGAGAGAGAGAGAGAGAGAGACCTTCTTCTCCTGCACTCAGCAGCCTGGAACCACTCCCTAGATCGGGGCGAGGACACCTTCGTCGTCGCCCTTGACATCGCTGGTGCCTTTGATAGGGTGTGGCATCAGGGCATCACTACCAAGCTGAGAAGCCTGGGGATCTGCGGGGACCTGTTACACCTCCTGCAAGATTACCTCCATGAAAGAACTCTGCGCGTGGTGGTGAATGGTCACACCTCCTCTGAAAATGCTATCAAAGCCAGTGTCCCTCAAGGAAGTGTACTCGGGCCATTACTATGGAACTTTTACTTCCACTGCATCACCACTGGTAAGCACCGTTCTCGTGCTCCGCGTGGCGACTCTCGGAGGCTGTCGTAACCCAGCCAGGTGTGGCACTCCCTGCACCTGTGCCTTGTGGAATACCACAAGCGCAGCGACATCCCTGCGGTGTTCCAGTGAGTCGAGAGGACTCACCGGCTCGAACAGGGCTGGTGGGTCTGGGGGGTTTGGGGGGTCTGCAGCATCCACCAGTCGCAGGGCTCGACGCTGAATGCTGTCCAGCCTCCGAGTGTGCGAGGCTGCGCACGACATCCAGGAGAGGGCGGCGTACTCTAAGTAAGGCCGTATCTGGGCCTTATAGAGCAAGAGCTTCCCTCCCCTGTCGAGGAATCTGGCTACCCTTCGCGGGGGCAGACCCCCTGTGAGGGGCCCTTTTTTTTGTTTTTGTTTGGGGTGGCCGTCAAACCTTAGCTTTTGGTTTCCAAACCTTTACCCCCAAAGAACCCTTGAGGGCTTCCTGAGGGGGAGAGGAAGGGCCCCCCAAAACCCGGGACCTTTCCCTTCCACTGCGGGCCCCGGGAAAAAAAAGGGGGGGGGGGGAACCGAGAAAAACCACCATTCCCTGTGCCCTTTTTCCCCCCGGAAAGCAAATTTCCCACCTCCCCAACGTGTACCCCACTCCTGTTAACACTCACCTCCCGATTGCCCTTCATCAGCAGAAACGCTCTTTGTCATTCGGGGGTAGGAGCAGGAGAGAGTACAGTCATCAGGGGTAACCGAGACTGCGGGCCCGGCTGCTGGAGAAGTTTGTCCAAGTAGATTTTCCCAAACAGGACGGGGGGGGGCCCCCCCAGCACAAAACCCCTGGGGGACTGATGCTTCCACTGGCGGGGGAATCAGGGGCCCCCGCCCTTTAACGACGCCCGGAGGGTTCTTCCCTGCAGGTAGTCCCCCGGGGAGCAGAAAAGGGGCACCCTGGATTTTTTGCTCGGGGGTTTTTCGAGAAGGCCTCCGTGCCAAACCCTGTAAAAGGCCCCCGTTTATGCCCAAGGGCCCCCACGATAGGTCCGGGGCCGTCATCCAGGGCTCCCCCAGTTTGGGGTTAGAAAGAAATCAGCAGGTCAGAGGTGGCCCCGTCCGGGGTTTTAACCCAAATTTTGGTCCGAGGGGGGGGGATTTGTCGCTGAGGTGCCCACAGATTACCTCTGCCACGATCCTCTCGAACACTTTCCCCACCCCCCAGCCCAGAAGGAGAGGGGCCTGTATTTTTTGGGGGTCAGATCGGGAAAAACTTTTTTTTCTTTTTGAACGGGAACCCTCGACCCCCTCCTTCCACGCTAAAAGGCCCAGTTTTTTCCTGCAGGCAGGCATTTGAAGACTGTGGTGAGAGGGACAGACAGCTCCCCGGCGCACTTTTTTTAACAAGTCGGGCTGACGTCATCAGGGCCATGGCTTTTTGGGGTGCCCGGCCCTCGAAAGTGTGCTCGCCCTGGGGCCTGCGTAAACCTCCCCTTGTGGACTGTCCCTTCACACTGCTCCTCCAGACGAGGCGGGGGTTTGCTGGGGTCCTCCCCCCTTCATCTTTGCAGAAAGGATTACCAGCAGCTGGGGCCTTCCCCTTTTGCTGCTGACGGGCTGCTTTTTCCGCCCCTGTTTGGTGAGGGGGGGAAATTAAATCTTGGGCGGCGGGTTTCCCCTGTTTTTCCCTTTAACAGGGCCCAAACCAAGTCTTTTTTCCCCGCCTGGGCCTCGTATTTTGGGGCCGCAAGCCTCCCCCCCATTTTTTTTATGGCCCTTTGCTGGACACCCCCCAAATCCTCCTGCGGCCCCCAGGTGCAGGTCCCTTGTTGGGGCGAGGGGGGGTTCCGCTTAAAGGGCGGACCCACCTGGTACTTGGTTTGGGCGCAAAACGGCAACGGTACCCAAAACCCAAAGGGTGATCCGTGGTTTTGTGGTGTAGTCGCGGTGTGGAACAGGGCGTCTCTGAAGGCCCGGGGAGGGGGGAAAGAAAGGGGGGCCCTCGGGGACAAAAATTATCCGCCCCATCCCCCCGCAAAGTACCCCACCCCCGTGTGACTCAGGTCACGGCGCAAGGGGGCCCCGGGGTCCCCTTTACCCCACAACCAGACAGTACGGGAGGGGGCCCCTTCGTCCCGACCCAAAGGGCCTATATCTATCGGGGGTTTAAAAACGGGTTGGTGGTCAGAGTTTCCCCCCCTAATCCTAGTGGTGACAGCAGATTTTTTTCCCCCTGGAGGTCGAGATGACAGGTCCAGTGCCCCCCCCACGCCGTGTGTAGGGAAGGCCCACGTGGCCCGTCAACCCCCTGCACGTGAGGGGGCTGTCATAGGCATGCTGTTCCAGGTGGGGGGTTTTAGGTCGCCCACCCCAAACGTGCCTGCAGGGTGGGCTCCAACATCAGGTCGTCCGGGGCCCCCCAGTGAGGTTTACTGGAGCGAGGGGGGTCCCGACTTTGGGGGGGCCGATACTTTTTTTGGCCCGCACGGGCGGGAAAATGGCTGATCGCCCACCCAAATTCACTCCCCGGGAAAGAAACATCACCTCCATAGGGGGAGGCGGGACCACATCGGGGTGCTGGGCTTAAACTCCTTTCCTTGGAAGCAGACACCCCAAAACCGCCCCCCCCGGGCTCGCTCGGGGCGGTCCCCCCTTTTCCTTTGGGGGTTTGTAGCCCCCGAAATCTGCCGAACGGGGGCTCAACCTCGTTGTTGGGCCGGGTCTCCGTCGCCAAAAACCGTCAGCACTATGTTTTTAGTACACATTGGGGGCCCAGGTCCCCCCGATGTTCTTTCGGAGACCACGGACATTGGGGGAGTTTAATTTTTAAAGGTATGGTTTTGGAGGGTTCGGGCCGTACCGTTTGGATGGGGAGGGGCGTCAGGGGCCTGGGGGCCCGGGGGTGATAGAATTTTTAAAAGGGGCCCCCGGCTGAGGATATCTTTTGGGGGGGGGGGCTCCACTCCCGGCCCTGGCTATGCCCCCGGGGCACCAAGCTGCGACAAGGTGGGCGGGGCTGTGGTGGGTGCTGGGGGGGGTTTTTGTGAGGGGTAGTGCGGGAGGGGGGCCCTGCCGAATCCCTTTCCCCTCCGCAAAAAATTTGCCGGAAGAGCCGCTCCTGGCGCTGGTGGGGCTTTTGGGGCGTAGCAGGTCACAGCTGTGTCCCCTTTTTACGTGCGCAGAAAAATTGCCCCTTTTTTTCGGGGGCTTGTCTCCGGCCTGGTTTGGGGCCTTGGTTTGGGTCCTGGGTTTGCCTGTCCCCGCTCACTTCTCGCGACCTCAAACTTCTTTTTATTTTTTCCCCTTTTTTCTTTTATTACCCCCCGGAGGCGGTGGTGCCCCGGGGCGGGAGGGTGGGGGTTTCGCGCGGGGGAGTACCTCGGTCCTGCCTGGGGACCAGTACGCGCCCTGGGGGCGCTGGTTTCGTCAAACGTCACCTTGTGGGGGTAAGGGGTTTGGTTTTGCAGTGGGGACAGTTGTATTTGGGGGGGCAGGTGGGGGGGGGTCACTGCTGTTTTTAGGGGGGCAGAGGTGGGGGGTGCAGGGGGGGGGTCTTTCCCCGCTGTTGTGGGGGGAGGGGGGGAGGGGGGGGTCAGTCCCCTGCTGTACCCGGGGGTTGCGACGGTGGGTTGGGGGGGATCTTCAGGGAGGTCCGGGGTTTTGGGGGTCAGGCCTTGCCTGAACCTTTGCTTCCTTTTGGGCTCCCAAAATCCACCACTTCCTCCAGGACTCAGATCCTTGGCAGACTTCCTCCCCGTGCTCGTCAATGGTTTTTGAGAAAGCACTTACAGCTTGGGAAAAAAGTTTTTATTTGCCTTGGGGCCCCGCTTGGGGGCTTTTTTGTCCGTGCAAAGGGCTGAGTGCTTTAGGCAAACACCTCCCTGTTTTTTTATTTTTCACTCCCGGTTTTCCTCGATGGAAATGATAAAGGCGTTTTTTCCCCGGAAAACTTCCTCCGTGAGCTTTTCGACGAGGGAGATGAGCTGGGGCTTTCCCCTGGCCTTTTTCCCCGGGTAAAACCTCTCCTCACTCTCTTGGCGACGAGTTAGCTGTTGGGAGGGTGTGCTGCCTCCTCCCCTAACAAGGGTCCCGGGATCTGCTATGTTGGCCTGGGTACGTAGTGCTCGTGTAGTCCCCATGTGTATACTGGGGTTTGTTCGACAAATAGTGTGAAATAGATTGAAAGGGAGTTTTTTTTTCCCCCCACACTAACGTAATTTATGTTTTTAAAGTTGCTTTTCCGCACAAGCACACCACTTTTTTGGGTGGGAACCCGGGGGTTTCCCCCCTGGCGATAAGGGGGTGTGTGCGGTGGTAGACAGGGGGGGGGAGGGAGGGAGGTAGAGGGCAGTGTGGCCAAAGGTGGACTTTCCCAGGGGAAATTTAAAGGGGCACAGCAGGGTGGCTTTTGCTCCTTTTGTCCTTTTTTCCCCTCTCGGTTTTGTCTTTTTTTTTTTCCCCTGTCTTTATCTTCTTTTCTCTGCTTTTTTTTTTCCAAAGGATTTCCTCTCTCCCCCCTTCCCTCTCCATTCCCTTTTTCTCTTCAGCTTTCCTTTCCCACTGTCTTTCTCCTTTCCCCCTCCTCTCTCTCTCTCTTTTTCTCCCTTTTCTCTCTCTCTCTCTCTCTTCTCCTCTCTCTCTTTCCTCTCCTCTCTCTCTCTCTCTCCCCTCTCTTTTCTCTCCCCCTCCTCTCCTCCTTTTTCTCCTTCCTTCCCCTCCTCTTCTCTCTCCTCCTTTTCTCTCCCCCCTCCCCTCCTCTCTCCCCTCTCTCCTCTCTCTCTCTCCCCTCTCTCTCTCTTTTCTCTCTCTCTCTCTCCTTTTCCTCTCTCTTTTTCTCTCTCTCTCCTCTCTCTCTCTCTCTCTCTCCTTTTCCCTCTCCTCTTATTTTTTTTTTTTTTTTCCTTTTCCCCCTTTTTCCCTTTTTTCCCCTTTTCCTTTCCCCTTTCCCCTTTAAAAATTGGACCTTTTTTTTTCACAAAACTTAAATTAAAAAATAATTTTTCCCCTTTAATTTCCTTTAAATGAAATTAAGTTTTTTTTAAAGAAATTAATTTTTTTTTGATGATGATTTTCCAATGGGTCGTTTACAAGAACCCGCTTGTAACTATTATTTTTTTGGGCAAAAGAAGTTTAAACAACAATTAAACCCAGTTCTTAAAATCTTAAAACTATGTCTTATAAATCAAAATTAAAACACTTTTACTTTGATGCTTTTTTTGAGGGAATGTTTTGGGCCGGGACTGGTGTTTAATTTTTATGTTGTAGGATTATGTGAGACTGGTTAAAAGAAAGCAATAAAGCCCCCTTTTTAAAAATAAATAAACCCGTAAATGCTCATTTCAAAAAAAAAACACTCATGGAGGGGATTAGCAAATTTTTTTACACAAAAAAAATTCCCCCATTTTCCCAAACATAATATTTTTTTCTATTACCCCACATGGAGCCTATTTTTTAAGATTATTTACCCTTTCAAGTTTTTTTATAGGAATTTTTTTCGACCACCAAAGGGAAAACCCTTTATGAAATTTTTTTTGACTCTAGAAAAAATTTTTGGAAATATTAGGTTAAAAAAACAATACCATCTATATAAAAGGGGGACCCTTTAATGGGGAAATTTTCTCAAAAAAGAAGGTAAGGTACAAGAGTTTTTAAGCTTTTTTTTTTCTTACTATTTTTTTCCAAAAAATTACTAAAACCCAAAAAGAGTTCCCCTAAAAAAAACTACGCTTCTTAAACGATCACAAGGGTCAAATAAATTTGAAAAAAACCTCAGGAAAGTTATATAGTTACCCCTACTTTTTAGCGGGGCACTTCCCTTTCTTTAGCATATTTTTAGTTTATACTAGTAATTTTCTTTCCTCCAGAATCAAAGGACAAAAAGAATATTCAGCAAAAGTCTCTATTTTATTGGGTTTCAAAATAAAATTTTTTGGGAAATTTTGACTGGAATTTTTAATAAGTAAAAACTAAAGTCAAAAGAGGCTTTGACATTTTATGAAAAAGTTTTTAAATTTTTTATTACAAACATTTCCCTTCAAAGCAATACACTTTCAAGAAAAGCATAGTACTAAACCCTACATTACTCAAGCAATAATAAAATCCATTAAACACGCAATAAAATTATAGAAGCTTTATGCTAGATGGCCACTTACCTATGAAAAAATATTTAAACAGTATAGGAATACATTAACCTCAGTAATAAGAGCAGCTAAAGAATATTATTATAATTCAAAACTAAAAGAAAACGCTCGTAACATTAAAAAAACATGGGAAATAGTAAACAAATTAATGGGTAAAAAGGATAATAAACTACCGGTTTCCATTACATTTCAAGATGAATCAAAATCTAACAATCATGATGTAGCTGAGTCATTTAATAAATATTTTTGCAATATTGCCAACAGTTTAGCTTCTAATATTCTGCCACCTACAATAGGGTGGAGTGAAAAAATAAATTTTTAAATTTTTATGAGCTAGAATATTGAATATGTGCCAAATGTCCATGGTAACAATCCTGCAAAATTATATTAGTTTCTGACAACTCCTTGACCGCCCTTTGTCTAATTAAAATAATTGGCATTTTAACCCTTTTTGTGCTTTTGTAGCCATATGTTACATACAATTTGAAATTGTGCTGACCAACACATAGTTTTTCACATCTTTCTAAATTAGTACAAAAAGGACGTAGTAGACAATGGGCATGTATGCCATGTATGGCCCATGTTTACATTAGAAGTGTCACGTTTTTCACAATTAAATGTCTCTTTTTCAGAGAGATGGCAGTTACAAGAGACAAAGTTTCGTGCGTTATATTTGGTGCTCCACGAAACCTACCGACCAATACTCTGCCGACCTACACCGATCTCATGAAGAAATATATTCAATATCGACAAGACCTGAAGACGGACAATGGAAAATACCCTTCATTTTTGGACATATCTCACAAACTGTGCTATGAAGTCGAAGAGATCTGGTAAAATGCCTCACTTCCAACAGTAACGCACGCACAAGCGATTGAAAAACTCAGATCGTTCCACAACAAATACAACACAATCCTAAAGGTCTACATAGGGAAAAAGGATCAACCCACCTACCAACGGAGACTATCGGACTTTCGCGACAAAGCTAACATTCTGTTTGATTTCAGCAAATGCAAGTGCTCCGACATGGTGTCCAACTGTAAATGCGCGAAAGAACACAAAATTCCGGCAAACGAACGAGAGTTCCTTCAAGACCAGAGACGATCAAGAAAGATGATAATCGGCGGGATAGATCAAGAGGAGACGTCAAAATTGAAGAGGAAAGCTGAAAGAGGGGAAGCCAATCTCAATCGAATGAAGAAGCAGAAGACCGATGAGAGCAAAAGTCAAACCGATTCTGCCGAAAGTGCCGAAGACGACACAGATAGTGCCGAAGACGACACAGATAGTTCCACTGTGGATTATATCATTCCAGAATCAGTCAAGGCCAAGACTATGCCAAAGCCGGATCGCCAAAGTCAAAAAATGACCACCTCTCTACCTTCACTCGCTAAAGCTTGCGACCGGACCGGAGTCTCGGATAGGTCGGCTGCTGTATTAGCAACAGTAGTTCTGCATGATCATGGTCTCGTGTCGCCGATCGCCCGATCTAAAGTAATCGATCGAAGCAAGATCCGCCGAGAACGCAGCAAAACTCGTGAGAAACTCCAGCAGAATGATGACCACACTGGCATAGAGGGAGTATTCTTTGATGGCCGCAAGGATAAAACTTTGACACAAGTTCTCGGCGTCGACAACAGGTACCACAGAAAAACCCTCACGGAAGAACACATAAGCATCATCGCAGAGCCGGGCTCTTCGTACTTCAGCCACACGACTCCGCCATCAGGCTCCAGCAAAGACATAACCGAATCATTAGTCGCTAGTTTGAAAGAGCGGAATGCGAAGACAGAGAACAGAAAAGTTGTAGTGTATGAGGGCACAAATGTTAACACGGAACACAAGGCGGGCGTTATCCGGCGACTGGAAGAAACCTTCGAGCATCCTCTGCAGTGGCTGGTGTGTCTGCTCCATACCAATGAGCTGAGCTGCCCCTGCGCCATCTATTCGAGGCACTCAACGGCGCGACTACAGGCCCGCGCGGATTCTCTGGATCTATCGGAAAGCGGCTAATGACGTGTAGCGAACAGCCTGTCTCCTCATTTGAACCAGTGCAGCTGACCGAACAACTGTCCAATGTGGACTAGAAGGAGTTGAGCACAGATCAGCGGTATCTACTGGAAATGTGCAATAGCATCAGCAAAGGTGAATGTAGCGTCGATCTGGCAATGCGAAACCCTGGTTGCCTGAATCACACACGATGGCTAACAACAGCCAATAGAATCCTCCGATTATATGTCAGCGACAAGAAACCATCCGAGAAGCTGAAAACGCGGTTACGTTCATCATTCGCGTATATGCTCCGATATGGTTCGCCATAAAAGTCCAGTCGTCATGCAAAGCTGGAGCTAGGCACGTTCACCAGATACTCGTCAAGTCACGATACCTCAGCCCTAAGTACAAGAAGATCGTTGACCCCTTCATTCACCGCAACGCGTACTTCGCTCACCCGGAGAATCTGCTCCTGGCCATGATGACGGACCATCGACCACACATACGAGAGTTAGGCCTGCGACGAGTGATGAAGGCCAGAGCTGCAGACCCCAGTGGACAAATACGGAGGTTCAAGGCTCCCGCAAAACTCATCTTCGACGCCGTGGAATACTTCGACATGATCGACTGGGCAGTCTGCCCTATCTCGGAGCCTCCCGTAATCAAGGCAATGACAGATGCTGAGCTTAGGGAACTCATCACGACGGAGGTGACTCCAACTGTCCTCTTCCCAAAATTCCCCTGCCACACACAGGCTGTGGAAAGACACGTGAAGCTGGTGACCGAGGCGGCAAAAGCTGTGTGTGGACAGAAATCGTGAGATGGCTTCATCCGTGCACGCGTCGCTTCTCGACAGCTAATGCCGACGTTCGAGTCGAAACGTGACTTCTCTCACTTCACCTTGTAACTGTTTGTGACATTGAAATCAAGAGATACTGTAATAATAAAATTATTTGATTGCATTAAATGAGTTTTAAGATGACTACCTTACCTAGACGCTAATCTACCTATATCGTTCTAATGTCGCGTAGTATTGTCAAATAAAAAGTTGTGAAGGATGATCAAAGAATTGTTCAGAAAATCATTAAATTTTTACACAGTGTTCTATTGATGTATTGGCACCTTTTGACATATCTAGCTAATGGAATTAAACAAAAAAAAAAAAAAAATTGGACATTTTCACTCCACCCTAACCTACAACCCAATTCACTTCTTATTTACCAGAATCTGTTGCATTCTCTTTTTTTCTCCAACCAACAACAATTTTTGAAATTAATAATGTCATCAAAAACTTGAAATTAACGTCACCAGGGTTTGATGATATCAACATTAAAATAATCAAACAATGCAGTAACGAAATTTCTTCATTTCTTGAATACATTATAAATAGATCTTTTAAAGAGGGCAGCTTCCCAAATCATCTCCAAGTTGCTCGAGTAATCCCAGTTTATAAAAAAGCTGACAAATCAATCAACAGTAATTACAGACCAATTTCAATCCTTCCTAGCTTTAGTAAAGTTTTTGAAAAAATTGTAGCTAGTAGACTGCTGAATTATCTCACCAAATTTTTATTATTATCAGAATCTCATTATGGTTTTCGTCCTAAATTTTCTACAGAACTAGCAATACATCAACTTTGTCAAAATATGTACAATGCACTAGATAATAAGATGTTCCAAATATCTGTTTTTTGTGACTTGTCTAAGGCTTTTGACATTGTATCCCACTCCATTTTATTAGAAAAATTATTGGTTTTTGGCATTCGTGGTCCAGCATGTAACTGGTTTAAAAGCTACCTAAGCAACAGGAAACAATGTACAGTCTTTAATAATACTCCATCCTCATACCTGCATATTGGTTGCGGCGTTCCGCAAGGTTCTGTTTTAGGTCCTCTCCTATTTTTACTTTAAATAAATGATATTACACGTAGTACTGATAAGAACATAAGAAAATAAGGAAGCTACAAGAGGCCGCGAGGCCTACACGTGGTAGTTCCTGGCTAAATATAATGATAAGCTAAAATTCCTACTTTTTGCCGACGACACAACTATTTTTCTTCAGGGACAAGATCTTAATAACATCAAAAGTATATTAAATACAGAATTACTTAATGTTTCAAATTGGATAAAAAGCAACAAATTAAGTGTAAATGTCACAAAAACACATTATATGATATCTCATCCCCTGTTGACGCAACCATTACATGTTGATATTTATATTGATATCCTTAGGCTAAATAAAGTTCATGAGTCCAAGTTCTTAGGGGTAATAATTGATGACAAATTAAAATGGAAGTCTCATATATTTGAAATTACGACTAAACTTTCTGGTGTAGTGCATAAATTAAGTAATAATATACCCAAAGACTGCTTAAGATAAATATATTTGACCTTAGCTGAAATTGCCTGATGTGATAGCCCTTCAAACCAATATATTTGTTCATAAGGCACTCCATACGCATACAACTGACACTGACTTCCAATTAGCTTCTTATAATCCAGACAGTCGACGACCACATGATCTGAGACTCCCATTATGTAGAACATCCCATGCACAGCAAGACGTCACCGTTAGAGGTGTTAGATGTTGGAACCAACTGCCACAAGATCTTAGGAGCATTGTATCACTCAACACTTCCAAGTACAAATTAAAACAAAAACTATAAATTATAATGACTATTAACATTTAGGTGATCGTGAATATATTTTTATTTTTTTACTTTTCTTGTGAAACTTGGAGAGTAGTGATATATCACTACTATGTAACTTGCTTTTTCTTGCTTTTTTTTTCTTTTGTCTCTCAATTGGCATCCAAGCCTGAACTTCCCACACTACCTCCATTCCACCGGTCCTTCCCTTTATGTAATCACAACCGGAAAATAAACAACTACCGAGAAATTGCTGCCAGACAGCGCCTATATCAAGATCTTTCCTTTTTGTTCAAAGCCTGCACAAGGAATATCCCGCTGCATATTAATAATTTGTATTGCATTACTAAGGTAAAGATGGGAGCATACGCTAAGCTGCGCGTGGCATGCGGTGTTCATCTCCGTGGCATTAGCCCTTAGAGCCTGTGATGGGTGAGAACCCGTTACCCCGGGACACAGGGCTAGTGTGACTCCCGGGTTACCACAGTTACCTTCCCCAGGTTACCCCAGGTACCCATTTATCAACCCCGAAAGGAAGTAAGAACAGCTGGGTAGGCTGGCCACCGACTTGCCATGGCCCGGGATCGAACCAGGGCCCGCAGATTCGTAGCCAGGCACGCTAGCCACTGCACCACGGAGGCGACTGCCTCCGTAGTGCAGGCACGCTAGCCACTGCACAACGGAGGCGACTGCCTCCGATTGCATTACTAGACATAAGAAAATAATATTGTGATGATATATAAGATGAATTTTCTTAAAGATCACTACGACTACTACTACTACTACTACTACTACTACTACTACTACTACTACTACTACTACTACTACTACTGTTTATGATAATGATAATAATAATAAAGAAATAATAATTATAGTAATACAGATTATAAGTGAATACAATGACAATCATAATAACGATAATGAAAAGGTTAACAATATTAACATTAGCATAAAGAATGCAATATAATTATCTAAGAACTGGTAATTATGAATATATCAGGAATTCGAAGAAGAAAAAAAATCTAGCATACAATTTGTATCCTTTTCTTCATGCGACATAAGGCTGATAAACTATTAGTGTGCTGAAAATGCTGGGTGAAATCAAGCGGGACATTCCATCGAAGACGAGGACAAAAAAACCTGAATGACAAAAATCCTGAAAAATGAAATAAAATGTATCTACGTGTCCTTTTCTCTCGTTTTGTGAATAATTTTGCCACTTAACACCGAGTCTTCCATCATCGCCTGCAAAAATAATCTACAAGCAGGGATCTTTCTCTCCCTTCTCTCCTTCAACTAAACTTCAAGTGTATCTCCCTCCTTACCTCCGTTACCTGACCTTCCAGCCTAACCCTTCCATCTTCCCTCCTTCCTTTGCCCCCTCCATACCCACAACGCTCGTCAGTATAATCCTCCTCCTCATTCCTTGGCAAATTGCTACGTTAATCCTCGGGAGATTTATGTCATTGGATTCAAAGGACTGACGGAAAACCTTGCACGCCCACCGATCTCTCGCTGTCTGACATTAGGAAGACGAATGACTGAGTCTGCAAGTAAATACGAGGACTAGACTCGTTTAACTGAGGTTGGAGGAAAAGAGCGAGGCAGTGTTCGGCAGAGAGAGAGAGAGAGAGAGAGAGAGAGAGAGAGAGAGGAGAGAGAGAGAGAGAGAGAGGAGAGGAGAGAGAAAGAGAGAAAGAGAGAGAGAGAGAGAGAGAGAGAGAGAGAGAGAGAGAGAGAGAGAGAGAGAAGAGAGAGAGGAGAGAGAGAGAGAGAGAGAGGAAGGAGAGAGAGAGAGAAGAGAGAGAGAGAGAGAGAGAGAGAGAGAGAGAGAGAGAGAGAGAGAGGAGAGGAGAGAAGGAGAGAGAGAGAGAGAGAGAGAGAGAGAGAGGAGAGAGAGAGGAGAGCAGAGAGAGAGAGAGAGAGAGAGAGAGAGAGAGGAGAGAGACGAGAGCGAGAGAGAGACGAGAGAGCAAAGAGACGAGAGGAGAGCGAGAGGAGAGAGAGAGAGGAGAGAGAGGAGAGGAGAGAGGAGAGAGAGAGAGAGAGAGAGAGAGAGAGAGAGAGAGAAGAGAGGAGAGAGAGAGATAGAGAGAGAGAGAGAAATTCAGAGTTGCATTCAAGCGATGCATCAATGATCTGTGTCGTCGATTACAGTTAAAGTATGTTTTATGAATGAATTATGGACACTAAGTGAAGAGTCGGGTCTACATTGTTGAAGGCATGCAGCACGGTCCACTAATAACAATTAGGTACATGAAAAAAATGTTCTTATGCAGAAAATGACACTTGTAGTGAAGGTACAGTGGCCGCCAAATTAAAAACCTTTCAAATGTTTTTTCACGCAACTCGAGCAAGCGGGATTTAAAAATTGATGACATGGCAGCAAGACACTGACACTTAGCAACACCGCAGGGGTATGGCCGTTAAATTTAAGCAAGTCAGTGCAGTCTAGGAGGACAGTGAGAGTGCACGCACTGTTTCACTTCTTTCGTCATTAGTTACGAGGATATTTTCAAACTGTGCAATCGTTTATTGCGTTATGGCTCCTCGGCGCATTATATCCCAGGATACTGTAAGCTCCATATGTGCCTTGCATAGGGTTGGGTTTGGTGCAAAAGCTATCGTAGAACAGACAGGAATTGCAAAAAGGACAGTTGAGCGGTGGTTAAAACGTTGTCGTGATGCCTTGGACGGAGAGACGCCTACACACTTAGCGAAGACTGGACGGCCAAGGAAATGTGCCTCAAAGACTTTACATGCTATAAAAAGGCAGCTGAATGTCAAACCAACAAGCACAGCACGTGAAGTGAAGGAAAACAATCCTGCCTTACTAGGTAATGTGTCAGTGAGAAGTGTGCAGCGTTATGTGTTACGTGATCTCGGACTCTTTTCAAGATCTGCCGCTGTAAAGCCACTCCTAACTCCTCGTCACAAGATAAAGCGATTCACTTTTGCTAAAGAACACAAAGACTGGCCACTAGAGAAAGTTCGACGCATATTATGGTCGGATGAAGTGTCTTTACAGTGACAGGAACTAACTTTGCAAAAGTGAGGCGGCCCAAGAATTCAGACCGACACGACCCTAGGTACACCGTGAAGAGAGTAAGACACCCAGATTCTCTCATGGTGTGGGCTTGCTTTTCATATTATGTAGTGGATAGCCTCGTATTTCTTGAAAAAGATGTTACTGTGAACAGTGAGCGATATTTAGACATCCTGCATGACAATCTTGAAACCTGCTACGACAAGTGTAGGGCAGAAACTTTAATGCAGGACGGTGCCCCTTGTCACCGGGCAAACGTTGTCAAGGAATGGTTGGCTATGTGTGCTATCGATTGCTTTGACTGGCCTCCTAATAGTCCTGACTTGAAAACAATAGAAAATCTTTGGTCCATAATGAAAAGGAAGCTTCAAGAAGTGGACACTAGTTCAGTGGCGAAGTTAAAAGCTGCACTGATAAAATTGTGGGAGGAACTACCAAAGGAGCTTCTTCAAAAACTTGCAGACTCTTTACCTAACAGACTGCAGGATGTTATAAAGAGGAAAGGGAATGCAATCAAGCACTACGATACCAGTAATTTACACAGTTTCTTGATTTTTAATATCTTACGAATATTTTGTTGGATTTTGAGTGAGCGTGTTACTGACGGTATCAGGAAGTCCGACCGCCACAACATTTGGCGACCACTGTATTTTTGGAAGTCTTCTTTAAGATTTAATAATAATTGTTAATAACAACTACTAACAACCACTAGAGTAATGTGTTCCCAGAATGGCTTGACATACTCGTTGCCAGTCAGTATTGATGATAATCATTTCTGGTCTGACTTGGGATGATCGCTGACGAGAGTGTTGTTGTAATTTAGTATCATATCGTATGCATGTATGACTGTGTGTGTGTTTTAGTCACATAATAATCGTAGCACTATATGGAATTGAGTAAATGCGTGTATAGTAGTTCGGAAGTAATGGATGCAATTTATATCAATATTTATTTTGTAAAATTTTTCTATTAATGTGAGAAAGGAATGTACGAATACAAATATTTTTTTGCAATAAACACTGAAATAAACTAATAAATTAAGGTAAAACAATAAAGGAAGGCAGAACATGCGGGTAAGTAATAATCAGATAAAAAGACCCTTTGAGCCAGCGCAAAGGGGGTTGGGGGGGGGGCTAAGGGGGGGAAATTTTATTAAGAAAAAAGGGGGTTGTGGTTTTTGGGGAAATTTTTATGGGGAAATAAAGAAAATTTTTATGAAAACTTTGGAAAAAAAAAATATAAAAACAAATAAAAAAAAAATAAATTTCCAAAACTGGGCCTTTTCAAAAATAAAGAAAAGAACCACAAAGAGTCAAACCGGAAAATCAAAAATTTAAATTTAACATTAAACAAAAAATTTAAATTTTCCCCCTTAAAACCTCCCCATTTAAAATTTAATTCAAAGGGGGACTTTTAATCAGGGGGGAAGAGGGGGCACCATTTAAACCTTTCCCGTTAATTTTGGAAAATACCAATAACTTAAACCCTTCAAAAAAACTCCATATTACCCCCTCACAGGGAAAAAGTTAAAATAAACTTTGCAAATAATAAAAAAAGGGTTTGACGCTTAAAAACCAAAAATCAAATGGCCCAACCACCAAGGAAAATAAATACCAATGCAATAACCAAAAAACCATCCTTCTCCCCTCAACAACCCCCCAAAAAACCCCTTTTTTCCCCAAAAACCTCCACCCAAAAATTAAAGTTTTAAACCCCTTTTAATTTGAATTTTTTCCAATAAAATTTTTTCTTAAAAACCAAAAACTAATTTTAAAATTCTAGCCAAAATCCACAAAAGGGAAAAAATTTTTTAAAGTGCAAATTGGGAAAAACCCCCACCCAACCACCCTTTTTCCTTTTTTGAAAACCATACAAAATCCCTAGAATAAAAAGGACAAGAAAAAAGCACCAGGGAAAAAAAAGGGAAAAAAGGGGAAAAAGCGGGGGAAAAAGGGGGAAAAAAAAGGGAAACAAGATTAAAAAAAAAAAAAAAAAGGGGGAAGGGGGAAAGAGAAAATTTAAGGTAACAAACGGGTTTAAAAAAACATTTGGGAGCACAAATTTAGAAAAGGGGAAAAGGGGGAGAGAGAGAGGAGAAAAGAGGAGGAGAGGGGGAGGGGAGATGGGGGGAGGGGAGGAAGAGAGGGAGAGAGAGAGACGAGAGGGAGAAGGGGATAGAGAGAAGAGAGAGAGGAGAGGGGGAGAGGAGAGAGGGGGAGAGGGGGGGAGAGGAGAGAGGGGAGGGGGAAAAGGAGGAGGATGAAAAAACGAGGGGGAGAGAAAGGAAAAACGAGAGAGGGGAGAGAGAGAGAGGGGAGAGAGAGAGGGGGGGGGGGGAAGGTGGAGGGAAAAAAATGAAAAACCCGCGGGGAAAAAAAATTCCGGAGAGAGAGGGGGGACGAGGAAAAAGGAGAAGGGGGAAAACCCCCAGGAGAGGGGAGGATGGGGAAGAGGAAAAAGGGGATTGAGAAAGAGGGGAGGGGGAAGAGGGAAAAGGGGGAAAAAGGGATGAAAAAGAGGAGAGGGGGAGAGGGGGGGGGGGGGGGAAAGGGGGTGGTATTTTTTAAAAATTAATTGGTTAAAATTTTTAAAAAAAGGGGAAAGAAAAATTTTGGGGGGAAGGAAAAAAGGGGGGAAAAAAAAAGGAGGAGGGGGGGTTTTTTTAAAGAAAAACCGGGGGGGGAGGGGGAAAGGGGGGGGTTTAAAAAAACAAAGAAAAAAATTAAAAGAATGCCCCATGAAAAAGGGGACAGGGGGGAAAAGGAGAAAAGAAAAAAGAAGAAAGGGGCGGGGACCGTAAGCAAGAACGGAAGGGCCAAAGGGAAAAAAAAGGAAGAAAAAAAATATAAAGGGAGTGGGGTGTGTGTGGTGTGGGGTGTGTGTGTGGGGTGTGGGGGGGTGTGGGGTTTTTTTGTGTGTGTGTGTGGTGTGTGGTGGGTGTGTGTGGTTGTGGGTGTGGGTGTGGTGGGTGTGTCGGTGTGTGTGTTTTTGTGTTTTGTGGGGGGTGTGTGTGGGGTGTGTGTGTGTGTGTGGTGGTGGTGTGTGTGTGTGTGTGTGTGTGGGTGTGGGTGTTGTTGTGTGTTGTGTGTTTGGGGTGTGTGTGGGTGTGTTTTGTGTGTGTTTTGGGTGTGTGTTTTGGGGTGGTGGGTTGTGGGGGGTGTGCGTGCGGGCTTGCGTGCGTGCGTGCGTGCGTGCGTGCGTGGTGCGTGCGTGCGGCGTGCTTTGCGGTGCGTGGTGCGTGCGTGCCGGTGTGTGTTGTGTGGGTGGGGTTGTTGTGTGTGGTGTGTGTGTGTGTGGAAAAAAATTTAAAATAAAATTGGAATTCTTTGGGGTTAGCTCAGACTTATAAAAAAGTGTTGGGGTGGTGGGGTTAGTGTTCATTGTGTCTGTGCTGTGAATTTTTGTGTGCGGGTGCAGTGTGTGTGTGTGTTTGTGGTGAGGTATGTGGGGTGTGTGTTGGGGTGTGTGTGGGTGTGTGTGTGGGGTGTGTGTGTTTTGTGTGTGGTTGTTTGTGGGGTTTTGTGTGTGTGTGTGTATGGGGTTGTTTGTGTGGGTGGTGTGTGTGTGTGTGTGTGTGTGTGGTGTGGTGTGTGTGTGTGTCTGTGGTGTGTTTTTTTGTCTGGTGTGGTACCCAAATAAAAAGGTTTTATTTCTCTCTCTTTGCCCCCTACCCCTACGCTTGATCATTTTCCACAGTCCATGCTCGTTCTCCTCTCCTCTTTTTCCCTTCTCCTTTTTCCCCTGCCTGGCGACGGGGCTTGCCAATCCAGGGCCCCCAACCGGGGTAGATCCTTAATTTTGGGAACGAAGTGAAGAGTAATGAGGCGAGAGGTGAGGATGACCCTTTTCCCTTTCCAAACCCCCTTTCTTCCCCCCCTTCATCCTTCTTCTTCATGAATTTTTTTCACCTCCTTTACTTACACCGAAACGCCAACTTCTGATCTTTTTTATAATTTCTGATTGGGGCAAAGCAAACCTTGTTTTGTTCAATGCCTCAAAAACCCAAAACCTTAACCCATTACCCCGACAAAAAATACCAGAAACTGTCCCCTCTTCCTTTAATGGGAAATCAAAAGTCCGTTTTCTACAATTTAAAATTCTAGGGAAATATCCTTTACTAAAATCTGAACTGGAAATCCACATCCCCATCTCTTGCTAATACAGCTTCTGGAAAAAATTAGGGCGTTTTTTTTTCGGGGAGGGGAAACCCCTGAAATTTTGCTTGTGCGAAAAAAAATTTTGTTTGGTCAAATTTTTTGCTTGCTGTTAATCATCCAAAGGGAAAATGATTGCCCGACCCGAAAAAATTTTTTGGGGGCAAACAAACGAAATGTTTGTTTGGGGAAATGTCGCTTTCGATTTATGTGGCGGGGTTTAGGGTTTAATAAAAAAGGACAGTAGTGTAAGGGAAGATGGGAGCCCTACGCTAAGCTGCGGCGTGGCATGCGGTGCTCATCCCGTGCATTAAACCCTTAGAGCCTGGGGGGGTGGGGACCCGTTACCCGGGAAAACAGGGTAGTGGGATCCCGGGTTACCACAGTTACTTCCCCAGGTTTTCCCAGGTACCCATTTTTCAACCCCCAAAAAGGAAAAGAACAGCTTGGGGAGGCTGGTCACCGGGCTTGCCCCTGGCCCGGGTCGAACCCGGGGCCCCCAGATTCGTAGCCCGGCAAAGCTAGCCAAATGGGACCACGGGGGCGGGCAATCGACAAACCCGTAGGTACTTAGTTAAAATCAATTTACCCCCTTTTTTATTTTAATATCTTATTCATAATTTGAAAAAGGTAAGTGAGGTTGCGGCGGGCAATTTAGGATAAAAAAAACCCGGGACATCTTTTCATTCCTATTAAAGCATTCAAAAAGTCTTTACACACACACATGTGAAAAAGCCTCCGTCCGGTATCTTCCATCTCCTGTCCACTTTTGAAATTTCCTTTTTCCAAGCTTCGTGCTGCTTCATGGCAATATGGGGGCGGCAATTTTAGGGGAAGAAAAATAAAAAACTGATCTAGCATAAAATCACTCGAGAAACTTTGGTCCGCCGCCATGTTTTGTTTACATCTAAAGCCGCCGCCCTGCCACCCTCAGGAGAAAGCGACGGAAACATTTTCTGCAGGGAACAGCATGAGGAAAGTGAACGCTTGCAAGCGAAAAAATTTCGCTTGCAAGCGAAATCCTCCGCAGAAAACGCTTTTAGGTGTCCTGTGGCGTTTGCGTTTTTTTTTCTTTCTACCTCCCAATTGCTTGCTCTCTACAGGGGCCTTATCCGGCCATGTATGGAGTATGTCTCACATGTTTGGGGAGGATTCACTCATACAGCTCTCTTAAACAGGGTTGAGTCAAAAGCTTTTCGTCTCATCAACTCCCCTCCTCCTCTGACTGACTGTCTTCAATCTTTAAATCACCGACGCAATGATGCTTTTCTTGCTCTCTTCTACAGTTATTTTCATGCTCACTGCTCTTCTGAACTTGCTAACTGCATGCCTTCCCCTCTCCAGCGGCCTTGCTCCACAAGACTTTCTACTCATTTTCTAAACTATTCTGTCCATCTTCCTAATGAAAAGAGTAATCAGTATTTTACTCTTTCATCCCTTTCACTGGTAAACTCTGGAACTCTCTTCCTATTTCAATTTATCCACTTTCCTATGATTTAAATCTTTTCATAAGAAGAGTAACAAGACACCTCCCGAACTAAATTGGCTCACCCTTCTTTTTTATTTTATTATCTTACTGTCTTCTTTATAAGGACTGGCAACTAAGCGGGCTTTGTGTTACCTATTTTTGTTGTGTCCTTGGCCAGTCCTTTGAGATGTAAAAAAAAAAAAAAAAAAAAAAAACAACTTAGCCTATCTTCTCTTTCTCTTACCATTTTTTCAACTATATAATTTCATAAATTTTCTATTATTCATTATTCACTTCCTCTCTCCACTATCTTAATTTTGTTCTTCATCTTTTAAAACATCATTCTTGCATTTGGTATTTCTTTTCTTTTATATTATTCCCCTTTCTCGTCTTTTTTTCGAGTTCTTAATCTTCTCCTAAATCCTTCATCATATATTTTTCTTCATCCTACCTAAATCTATGACTTCTCCTCCTCCTCTTTTTCATGCATCCTTCTATCCTTCATTATCTTCTTATTTTATTCCTCATCCTCATCCTCCTCTTCCATCATTACCATCTCCCTTTCCTCATTTTACTCATTAATAAACTAAAACATGGCAACGATATAGCTACGAGGCTGGAGTAGCTTTTTTTCTGTCCTATTATAAAACGCAGATTAAGATAAAATTATCGGAAGAATAAATGGCAGCGCGCACGCGCACGCGCACGCGCACGCACACACACACACAACACACACACACACACACACACACACACACACACAGAGGAACATTGAAATCACTTGCAAGATAATAACACTATTTCCTCCCCCATATCACCTCTATCAATCTTTCCGCTCCGCCACTTTCCTTACCTGCCTCTATCACCCATTACCTGTCCATCTTACCTTCCTACATATTTGCCCTAAAAGATTCAGAGGTCAGATTTTCCCTACAGAGGCGATTATAATTCAGGTATTGATAAATGAAAAATGTAGAAATTGGTAAGTCTCTCTCTCTCTCTCTCTCTCTCTCTCTCTCTCTCTCTCTCTCCCCTCTCTCTCTCTCTCTCTCTCTCTCTCTTCTTCTCCTCTCTCTTTCCCCTCTCTCTCTCTCTCTCTCTCCTCTCTCTCTCTCTCTATCTCTTCTCTTCATTCTCTCTCTCTCTCTCTCTCTCTCTCTTCTCTCTCTCTCTCTCTCTCTACTCTTCTCTCTCTCTCTCTCTCTCTCTCTCTCTCTCGCGTCTTTTTTTCAGCTTTCCTTCATCTCAGATCCACCAACGACGCAAAGCCGTATACTTGACTCTTTCTCCTTGGTTAGGGTGATGGTGGTGGTGGTGGTGGTGGTGGTAGTGGTGGCGGCGGTGGGGGTGGTGGTGGATATGGCGGTGATGGTGGTGGTGAATATGGCGGTGATGGTGGGTGGTGGATATGGCGATGAGGTGGTGGTTGGTGGTGGTGGTGGCGGCGGCATCGATAATGGTGGTGGTGGTTGGTAGTGGTGGCGGCGGGGTCGATAGTGGTGGTTGTGGTTGGTGGGTGGTGGTTTCAGAGGTAAAAACCATTATCCCTGATGCCTCGCGACGCCTTGGGTGTGTAATGAGGTAATATGTGGGGATGATGATCAATCAAACAATCATTGGGGGCATACGCCGGGGGGGCGCGTCGCCCCGCCCACCCTACGACGCCACTCCCGGGGGTCACCACGCGCGAGTTCCCATGCAGGCTCCTTTCCCATACCAAGCAGCTCTCGACAAGAAACATCAACTTGCCCCAGCCACGAGCCTTTTTGGGGGGCCCACTTGGCCTCCTCCACGCCGGATTGTCTCTTACAGATACAACTCGATGGGAAGGATCGGTTCAGGGTAGCGTGGGCCCCATGCCCATATAGCCGAAATTGGCGCTGACGGACTTTTGCAGGTAATAGGCCCGATTCAGTCTCCCCGGTGCAATCGCTGATTTGAAACGTAATTTTATCCCAGGATACCCCATGATTTGCGAAGACACTTATTACCAAAGGCATTTATTCGTCTCTTAAAATCACTATTCAGTGTCCATGTCTCAAAAACCATAGAGTAAGACAGGGATCACAAGCGACTTGAAGATCCGGATCTTTGTCCTCCTGCACAGGTACCGACAATGCCAAATACTCCCGCTGAGCGAGTCCATAACACCGTGGACTATGCAATCCGCCGTAAGACTTTTTGACGTGACCCGCCGTCATTATGGACTCCCGTTTCCCAAGGTATGTAAAACTTTCCAAGATCTCAATGTCCTCGCCACACGCATGAACAGATTTGTACTGCTTCATCTAGTAAGTCTCCAAACACCTGGACCTTGGTTTTGGAGCCAGGAGCCCCTCAAGTCCCAAAGGCTTTGCCTCCTCGAGCAGCGGCCTCGAGAGCCATCACAGGCCCCTCCAGCGACTCAGCAAAGATTACTGCATCATCGGCAAAAACAAGATCAGTGATCTTCGTGTTGCCGACGGATGCTCCACAATCACTTTGATCTAAAACCCTGTCCAATACCCAGTCCATACAAGCGTTGAAAAGTGATGGGGCAAGGACGCACCCTTGCCTCACTCCTGTACTCACAGGAAAGAAGCTGGATACACCTGCCCCACACTTCACAGCACTCTCAGCCCCAGAATACGATCAGTTATCAAACCAATAGTCCTTGCGGGAAAATCCCTCGAAGTCGCAGAAGATCCCAGAGTGACTCATGATGCACTGAGTCAAACGCCTTCTTGAGATCAACATAGGCTGCAAGCATCCCTGTCGAAAGTCCTCGTCGGCGTTCCACCAGACAGAAGCGCTAGGATACGGTCCTTTGTGACTTACAGGTTGAACCCAGACTGCTGAGGTCTTGATGCTTCACCAGATGACTGCGAATTCGTGTCAGAAATAGATGGGCAAGCACCTTGCCTGGTACGCTGAGCAGTGTAATAACCGCGGTAATTGTTGCAGTCCTGACGGTCCCCTTTCCCTTTCCAGATAGGGGGCGACCAGTCCCCTTTCCAGTCAGGAGGAATGGGACCTGATTGCCCACACGGCAGTCAGGACAGCATGCAACCTGCGGAAACATGGCCTCAACCCCAGCTTTGAGGAGCTCCGCACTGATATTACAAACACCAGCTGCCTTTCCACCATTCAACTTTGCTACAGCCTCTCTGACTTCGTCATGAGGGGGTGCGGTTTCGTCAATGGGAGGATCGGCATCCACTGCCTGTAAACCCAGTGGTGTGAAGCTGCTCAGTTGGAGGGTCCACCGTGAACAACTGCCCTAAGTACTCAGCCCAACGAGCCATCTGCCCATCCATGGGCCGACACGAGGCGCCCATCTGCTATTCGAATAGCACTCGCCCGAAAAAGGAGACTTGGAACGGAGCTTTCTTCAGGGCTCGGTAGGCGGGTCGGAGGTCATTAGCGTTTTAAATGACCCTCGACATCTTCAGCGAGACTCCTGACATACCTCTCCTTGTCTCTCC
>JACEEZ010007990.1:192500-197500 GCA_016584305.1 Chionoecetes opilio
CTTTGACAACAACGGCCCCATCACAGCCACCCTTCACCATGCTGACTCCCTCTTTCTCGCGGCACCACCACCACCACTCCTCATGTCGAGACACGCTCGTATCTGGGGAAACTAATAACTAGACGCCTTGGGACCTACTGTCTCCCCTCCCCCGCCCCTGACGCTACCATCGCTCAACACACGCTCAGCTCCCCGAGGGCGTTGACCCACTGGGTTACGTCCTTCAAAATGTTGACTAGTGTTCGTTGATTTACTAAACTTGGCTATTAACACTCGGCAGGCTGCTGACATGAAGGTCTGTCATCAAAGGTGTAATTAGCTGTGTTGAGGGAGATGTGATCTTAGATATGCTGAAATAAATGTGTTTAAATTATTGATAATATAAATATTATGTATGACGCCATAATATAATGCTTAAAAGTAACTGAATTAATCGAACATTTGATATAAAAAAATCCAGATGTAGACAGAGTATTCCATATATTAGATATGTTACTTTTAAATCTGAAAATAATATCTTTAAAAAGAATCCCTCATCCAGCTTGCAGCCTCACCTATATATATATATATATATATATATATATATATAATAGAGGCAATACTTTCTCCACGAGGGAAGCGAGATCTTATAATGAAGATATAAACTAGCGCGGGTAGAAACATCTTGATTGTTTATTTGGTACGTTTCGGCTATACATAAGCCATTATCAGCCTAAAATCGGATACAATATATTTTTTTGGTTAAAAATGAAAATATACAAATTATAAAATGATTTGCGCATTTAAAATGCCTAACCTAAAATAAAAATAAAAATTATAAAACAGTAATAAAAATACTACACCTACCAATCAACATAGCAGTGGAGTGTGGGATTCCCACATGGTTTAAAAGCACACAAGCGGGGTTGAAGTGCCCTGTGTGCGCAAAGGGATGGTTTGTGGTGGTGGGTGAGGAGGCTCTCACATATCCATCGAGTGGAGTCATGGGAGCTTGTGTGTAAAATATTGAAGTCTTGGTTTGTTATTGGGTGGCCTAAGGCTTCGGAATGATCCCGAATGGCTGAAAATGGTGGTTTGGACACGGGTTTGCCAGTCCTGTGAGACAATCCTCGATGCACCGCGATCTTTAATTTTGCTCGCGATTTTAAATGCGCATATCATTTTATAATTTGTATATTTTCATTTTTAACAAAAAAAAATGTTTGTATCCGATTTTAGGCTGATGATGGCTTATGTATAGCCGTAACGTACCAAATACACAATCAAGATGTTTCTACCCGCGCTGGTTTATATCTTCATTATATATATATATATATATATATATATATATATATATATATATATATATATATATAATATATATATATATATATATATATATATATATATATAATGTGGTGATTTATCAATACGATATTTATCCTCTATTGTGAGATAGCAAAAATTGCTACATTTTACCATTTACAAAGTGTATTAGGTTGAACGTGTATTTTCTATCAACACACCTATGAGCAAGTCTCTGTATAACCAGTTAGTCTAGAGTCTAGACAAAGGCTTCAAAGCAGCCACACGAGTGAGTGCTACAATTAAACCTTTTGTTCTACAAAAGTCTTTCAATTCCCTCAGTGGGTAAAAGGATTTTAGAGGAGGAGAGCAGGAGCTGGTGGGTTGAAGTGGTCGTGCCTCAGACACAAGCGTGGAGGGACTCAGTTGACGCGGACCTGGAGTGTGCTGAGGAGGGTGGCGGCAGCAGGGCCGGCAGCCCCACACTGGGTACAATGGTGGTCCACAGAGGGGAAACGTGAGCCTGTTGACTCGTGAGAGCAGCAATGGCGGGACATCAGAGGTAAGGGAGAAGCGGTTCAACAAAGAAAAAGCGTTAGGAGTAGCAGACAGTGCAAAGGTTTGCGATAAAGGTGCAGCGGACATCTGTACCTGAGTCAGTGAGAGAGAGTGTCAGACTAAAGGAGAAGCGGAGGAGTGAAAATAGAGGGTCTCAAGGCCATTGTCTTGCTTGCACCAGTTAGCGGATGAGCCGCTGCCGCCACTCTCAGCTGCGTGTGGGAGGTGAGAGAGGCGAGGGATGCAGCTTCTGAAGGAGGAATTACATCAAAATGAACTTCCCCAGCGTTTTGATGGGTTTCTGGTATCGACTTTGGCAAAAAAGCAAAACAGGTCTAATACGTTTCTTTCCGTTGGGTTTCTTTCAGCAATAGAAAAGTGTAAAAGATATACGTACACTATTACCTCGCATAATGGTAATTTTAATCGAGGTTGAAACAACGGATTACTCATGCAATCGAATGATCTTTTAAATATGTATTGACAGCTAGCGAAGCTCGCTGTCGCTTATCATAAGACCCGTGGAACCAAGTTTCCGCCAAAAAGTGTATAACTACTCCTAAATATTATCAAATTGAGCTGAAATTTGACATGCAAGTAGTGCTGTCAGAATGAATGGGGGTCGTCTTGCGAAACTTTTTGCATAAAACAAGCCCTTAATGAGTAATAAGCGCAAACTACTCCTAATTATTGTCGGGTTGAGCTGAAATTCGACAGGCATGTAGTGCTGTCAAAATCAACGGGGGTCTGTACAAAAAAACTGTTTGCATAGAACAAGCCCTTATTGTGTAATTCACGTAATGAGTTAATTGGCTGGAACGTGGCTCGCTGTCACGTTCCAGCCGCATGAACTGAGCCAAAAGCAAAGGGGCCAGAGGCTGGACGTCTATACTTGATATAAAAATTATATAATTGATTGACAGCGAGCTTCGCTCGCTGTCGCTTACCATAAGACCCGTGGAACCAAGTTTCCGCCAAAAAGTGTATAACTACTCCTAATTATTGTCGGATTCAGCTGCAATTTGACAAACAAGTAGTGCTGTCAAAATCAATGGGGGTCGTCGGAGGAATTGTTTTGCGTAAAACAAGCCCTTAATGAGTAATTAGCGTAAACTACTACTAATTATGGTCGGATTGAGCTGACATTCGAAATCCAAGTAGTGCTGTCAAAATCAATGGGGGTCTGTAAAACAAACTTTTTGCATAAAACAAGTCCTTAATGAGTAATTCACGTAATGAGTTAATTGGCTGTAACGTGGCTCGCTGTCACGTTCCAGCAGCAAGAACTAAGCCAAAAGCAAAGGGGCCAGAGGCTGGACGTCTATACTTGATATAATTTATATTTATATGCCATCGGCGAGCAATGCAGGAAGCGAGCTTGGCAGCCTGGCGGCATTCACACTCCAAGGTTAAGCGTTACCATTACATTATGTTGCATAATACAATGACTAATAATGACATTTCATCATTATATTCAATATTTGTTTCTAAGTTTGATTTCATGGATAATTTTGCGTTTCAGTTATCGTGCTTAATTGTACTTTTTCTTCTCCACCAGTCTCCAATCATGACTATCTTCCTTCTTTTTTCTTACCTACTTTTACTGTACGTAATAAATACGTTTATAAACGTCTCCACCGTTCCTTTATGCTTGACTCTAATCTGCACATTCCTTTTCACCTCATAGCGTGTTTCCTTTGCATTTTTATTATCCTTTTGGACAAGTTATTATGGATTTTCTCTTCAGTTTCCTGAAATACTTATGTTAACCTGAGAGTTCACTGCTTCGTGATATCTTCTCTTCAATAAATTTTTTTGTGAAAACTAACCTTATCTTTTCCTCTCTTGACCAAATAAGCTTCCCTTCTGTGAAACTTCTAGGTGCTTCTACGTCTCTCTACACACTCGATGTGTATAGATCCACTATCCACGATGTGAGACATGTGTCTCCCAATAACTGGGAGACACATGTTTACATCATGCCATGGACCATATGGACTGGGAGGCCCTCTTGGTAGGAGATGCTGAGGCCAAGACACGCACCCTCACCTCTAAGCTCCTTGCTCTCCAGCAGCAGCATATCCCCAGCCGGATATACCTCACCAGGCCCGGTGATCACGCTTGGTTTGGCTACCGATGCAAGGATTGCTGCCGAGGCTAAACATACCAGCCTGGATGAAGTACAAGCGACGCCCGTCACACCAAAACCAGGCTATACATCGGGAGGCGTGCATGCGGATAACAGATACCTGCAAATGGGCGAGGAGTCACCAGAGAGAGGACCTGAGGCAAATACTTTGTGGCCCATTAGTTGGAAACAAGACCTGGTAGAGTGTGGTCAAGGAGCAGCAGGGGATGAGTCACCGTGACGCTGTCCCTCCACTTACCAGGCCAGACGGATCAACCGCCAAGAGCAGTGAGGAGAAGGCCTCTCTCCTCGCTGATTTATTTACCAAGAAAAACATGGTTGATGACACGGGAAGATCTCCACCTCACCTGCCTCAGGAAACTGACCGCACTGTCACCTCTGTTCTGGGGACGTCAGAGCAGGTTGAACGATAAATAAAGAAAAGAACAAAGAGTCGAGGTCAGAAATCCACTAAATAATACATTAACATAAATATTTTCTTAAAAACATCGCATTTCATTATTCATATAGAGACATTTAATTGCAGCCAGGCAGTACGCGGCAGTCATTAACCATGGCAGTAATTAGGGACAAATACAATTAACATACAACCATCAAGTAAACTCCATCTACACGACTCACAGGGAAGTTAAATCACGTGCAAACTTTAATTAACACAGAAGAGGTGACGTTTAATCAGAGGGAGAATGCACATGGCCTCAAGTGGCACGTCATTAGCGATGAAATTATACCAATAGCTAATGACTTCAAACACACCATCATCATCACTACCCCCTCCACACCCCTCGAACACCCCTGCCTCACCTCCTCCAATCAACAGTGTGCAAAGTAATAAACACGGATTGATTTGCCATCCAATCATTATCTAAACCAAACTAATCAAATGTCTACCCAATCCACAAACAAGTGCAAACATAAAGATGCAAAGTGCAATAAACGGCAGCCAACTCATCGTTCTGCCTATTCTGTAACCATCACAACAATCCTATTTTAATCACTAACCATCCTT
>JACEEZ010007990.1:202500-215585 GCA_016584305.1 Chionoecetes opilio
ATTTTATGGATTATATATATATTATGGATTTGTTTCCCTTCCCAAAAGACTGTACATACACATATATTCTAATGCACATACATTCTTCTCCACAGGCATGGCTAAAATTATCGCGCGCGCGTGTGTGTGTATATATATATGTGTGTGTGTGTGTGTGTGTGTGTGTGTGTGTGTGTGTGTGTGTGTGTGTGTGTGTGTATGTATGTGTGTGTGTGTGTGTGTGTGTGTGTGTGTGTGTGTGTGTGTGTGTGTGTGTGTGTGTGTGTGTGTGTGAAGGATTAGAGAAGACTTAGCGGATCGGGGTGAGGATGCTGCTCTGCCGCCCACAACACCCTGTGTGTGTGTGTTATTCACCCATGGTCTTGTCCAAGCGAGTCGGACTCGCAATCGCCAGTTTCACCCTCCAGGTGTGAGCTTGGAGCTCATTATTTCCGATCTTTGGGTAATGCTGGGTCCTCAGACACCACACACCCTCATACCTTTGCTCAAGGGGGACAGTAACCGCCCAAATTTGTCAGTGAAAAATCCCCAGGAGCAGTGAGGATTCGAACCGCCTACCACTGAATGGCAATCCAGCACGCTATCAAGCTGACCATTGCGCGGTCAGGTCGATACCACGTCTCTGGGGAGACGGTAGCAGAGTGGTTTACGTCTCCGAGTGGCGTTCTCGGTGGCCCGAGTTCGATCCCGAGTGAGAACCTTAAATCCACTTAAAATCTTTCTGCACCGTCGAATGGCCTAAGAACACCCACATGGTTCCCATTAACTTTACCATCGATTGCGAGAGCATCGAAGGACACAGGGGGGCGGCATGAGCCTCTAATCACAAGCGTCACTATAAAAATGCTGCCTGCGCCACCTCGCGCGAGGGCCAACCATCACAGCCCTCAAGTGAACCTCCAGGACCTAAACTATCTGAGCACTGCCTACGGGCACTATAGGCATAAATGTAAAAAAAAGAAAGAAAAAAAAACACGCAGAGCGCGTGCGCATGTGTGTGTGTATATGTGTGTGTGTGTGTGTGTGTATATGTGTGTGTGTGTGTGTGTGTGTGTGTGTGTGTGTGTGTGTGTGTGTGTGTGTGTGTGTGTGTGTGTGTGTGTGTGTGTGTATGTGTGCATGTGTGTATTTATTTACCTAGTTTACGTTGTTGTATTTTACTGGGCCTAAGCTACACACTCGTATGGGCCCGTCTCCATATCTACATTTTTCATTTTCGCTTCCATACTACTTAGTGTTGGCCGAAGCCACCACCCTGGGAGGTGGGACACAACCCCCAAGCTAGCTAACACCCGGTAGCATATTCCCGTGAATTGGAAGAGTATGTGATATAGGGGTGTCAACAGCCAATCACGCTCGTCACAACTCGTGAAGTCACATAAAGGGGTGGAGCTCACGTACGTGATCGCTGGGTTAAAATTAGTTTTGCTTACATATTATTTACGCCCATTATTTATACCATTACGCCCATATTTATACTATTTAAGACCTTTATATTGCTATATTATGTTCTATAATAATATGCTTCTATGCTATGTTCTATGCTATATTATGACTTCAGTTGCGGTCGTGAAAGGAAATTTTAAATACGCCCAAAACCTCCCTTTCACACCCATATTTGACCCTTCATAACTTCCTCTTCACCCTTATACTCACCCTTCACCCTTCAATTTGACCACTTCATGTCACCCCCCATAGTTGTGTTCACCCCTTCATGTACGTGGCCTTTTCTTTCCTTTATACTGGTTGATTGTCACACCCCTTCAATACCTCCCCTCTCACCCCCTTAAACTTTATCTCACCCCTCATGACCTCATACTTTGTTTCACCCCCTTAAACTTTATTTCACCCCTCATAACCTCATACTTTGTTTCATCCCCTCAATACATCCCCTCTCACCCCCTTAAACTTTCTTTCACTCCTCATAACCTTATACTTTGTTTTACCCCTTCAATACATCCCCTCGCACCCCCTTAAACTTTCTCTCACCCCTCATCTCATAATTGGGTTCACACCTTCAATACCTCCCCTCTCACCCTATTAAACTTGATCCCACCCCTCATGACTTCCCTCACACCCTTCATACCTTTTCTCACACCTCTTACTTAACCTTTCACCTTTCATACCTTTCCTTAGATCCCTAAAACTTTCCCTCACAGCCCTTATACCTTACTTCATATCTCTTACACTTTCCTTCGCACCTATAAAACCCTCCTACACACCCGTCATATCTCCAATTGTTCTTCTCATTCCTCAAGCATTTGCGGCAAATCTCTGCAAATTGCGCCAAATCTCTTATTCTTGTCGGTGTTGTTTAGGGCGAGGATATGTGTTACACCTATCCACATATGAATAAGTTATGAGCTATATGCCATACTTTTGGCAAATACTACATTAACATAACATCGATTCAAAGATTATAAAATTGCGATCGCTTGAGCTCCACCCCTTTATGTGACGTGACGAGTTGTGACGAGCGTGATTGGCGTTGACACCCTATACCATATACTTTTCCAAATCACGGGAATATGCCATCCGGTACCCATTCAATGATGTGTGGACAGGGGCTCGGGTTTTAATGTAACCGGCCATCTTTCTCTGCTCCGCCCGGGGATCGAACCCGGGAGTTCTCGGTTGTGAACCGAGCGTGCTAACCTCTACACTACGGAGTACCCAACGGAATGTGTGTGTCTGTGTGTGTGGTGTGTGTGTGTGTGTGTGTGTGTGTGTGTGTGTGTGTGTGTGCGTGCGCGTTTGTGTGCATTATCAATCCACAACAGCGATTTATTCAAGGCACATTTTATCCTTAACGACGTCATTACACGCTGCAGTTACTCGTCAGGAGACATTAACTCATCACACGATAATTATGCAGTGGATGGAGAGCCATTTTTCATCAAGTAATTCTCCCCAGCGCTTTAACCTTGTAGATAATAACACCTTCGTGAATTTCCGAAAGCCGTCCATGGGAAATCAACACTACCCACCACTCATAAGATACACGTGTAATATATATATGTTTTCTAAAAATAATGAATCACTGAAGGTAAATCTTTCACTAAACTACAGATAAAACGCGAAATTTTTAGCCGGTATTCCGTTTACTTTCTCCCTGCCACATGTTTAGTGCTAAAATATAGATAAAAATGCAAATAAAATGAGGCGCAGGCAGGAAGCGTTTATGGCCGTTTTTGCCTAGTATATTAATTTTGTAAACAAACACACACATTATCTCTCTCACTCTCTCTCTCTCTCTTGTTATGGTGGCTTATAGCTTGTTGTCCTCGTAGTCACCGTGGTAGGATTGGTTGTAGGTAGCGTGGCGGTATAGGCCTGAGCGGTGAAGGCACGTGTTGCGTGGTTCGGTGAATCACGCCCTTATGGACGTGCCTGGTCGTGTAACGTTGCGTGTGTGTGTTCGGGAGGAAGAATACACTTGTGTTGTATCTTTATGTGTAATTAATGATGAGTCATTGTTACAAAATCAGCTGCCGCCAAGACGTTAAGCACTGAGACCACGTCTGACCCAGGTGGCAACACTGATAGAACTACTTGACCTGGCGGCTGACCCACGGTCACCTTGTCCGCAAGTGGGCGCCGCTAGAGGTCACTAATATATTACAAACATTGAGGCGGCAAACTTAAAGTATAAATAGTTGCCTATTATAATGCTCGGTCACGTACCGGCCGTGCCCTCACGGACCACTGATAAGGCAAGGCGCCGATTACACAAAGAATAAATGATCTAAATTGCAAAATATTGAAAAGTGCATAATACAAGATAAGTCATGCAACAAAAGTAATTGAATCTTAAGTTACACAACGCAAGTAAAAAATAACAACATAAGGCATAAACAGGACAAACAAAAGAGCATGACATTGCAATATGAATACTAACAAAACACAGATATAAAATGGTAAAATATAATAAATTAAATCTAACACACAAAGAAGAGGGGAAAAAAATGTGTAGGAGTAGCGTGTCAAAAAGTAGCCGATGCCGGAGCTGTGTGAGCCTTGCGCACTCAAAACAAGTACAACATCTAATAATCATTAATTTATATTAAAACATGAGCCGGTGTATGCGGCAGATAGGGCAAAAGAAAGATTGAAAACCTAGTGACGGTTAGCCGAGCTAAGTTTTTGCCGATAGTCCAGAGGTCGCAGAGATTCAGTGCCAGAGTCACTGCGATCAAGCGGGGACTCGTCATCGGTCACGGCACCAGGACGAGGCGCATTAGTTGTTCTGAGGCTATCAACATGAACAACTTGAGTGGTGTTTTGAAGAGGATCTAAGATTCTGAATTTGTGACCATGAAGTTTATCAACCACTAGATAAGGACCAGTAAATTTAGCAGCGAGCTTCGAATGGCGTTCAGGGGCAGTTCGCATGACTGTGTCACCAACGTCAATAGTGACAGGCTGAGCACGCTTGTGTTGTTGGTAGATGACCTCCGCTCTCGAGGCTTACAGTTTGTCACGTACCGCGGCGTGAATTTTACTAAAGACGTGCAACTAAGTCTTAGTCTGCACTCACCTCTCTACATGCATGAGCCTCACACACAGGGGAGATGAAGGAATAGGATGTAGAGGAGGAGGTCGAGGAGAAGAAGGAGGAGGAGGAGGAGGAGAAGGCGGAGGAGGAGGAGGAGGAGGAGGACTACATAGGATTACATAGGAATAACAGACACCAGGAGACCTATTGGTCCATAACTAGGGTATCTGCTGAACTATATACTACTAACTATCAACTACTTGTAAGAAAACAGTTGGAAAATAATACCATGTCCCTAAAGAAGATAGGAACATGGAAGTTTCGTAGTGCAGAATGATAGGATACGAAATATACTAACTACAACTACCACTACCACTACAACTAATCGATCTGGGGGACTAAATATGCATTCGCAGGGCACTACCAATACCCATTTACTTTACAGTGCGCGTCAAGTTTGTTTTTAAAATGTAGTTTTGGGGCCTGCTTGGGACAACATTTGCTGGAAAACTTTTTCCTCGATAAACGACTCTAACTTTAAAAATATTTTTTACGATGATCAGTGATATAGCGCTGACCTTTATTTTTAAAACCTTTTTTTCTTGCTGTCACTTGAGTTAAAACCCGGGAAAAAGGTTATTTTTGTTTAAGGGGACATAAAAACCTTTTATGATCTTAAAGGTTTCTATCAAGCCCCCACGGGATTTACACCCTTTTAAAGGGAAAAAATATATTAAGTTTCCCCCGTTCTCTTCATAAATGAATTTCGCAGAGATAAAATTTTTTTGGGTTTGCTTTCCCTTTTGAAAGGGGTTTCCCCAATTTTGGCCCTTGATTTTTTAGGGAAACGGGCGACCAAATTTTGAACGGCATATGCCAAGTGGGGTTTAAACCAACCCCCGTGTAAATTGTGTCATTACTTTCGGAGTTTTGTGTTCAAAATTCCCTTTAAAAAAACCCCCCAACATCATTTTCCCTTTTTTTACTGGCACCTACCAATGCGGATGGTTTTGAGATCATTACTGATCATTACACCTAATCCTTTTTTTGCTGTATTTCATTTAACGATTTTTTTTGCTTTGGGATAGCTATATTTGGGGTTATCGTTGACTAATGCTTTACCTTACATATATCGAAATTAAATTTTTAAAATGCCATTTTTTCACCCCCAATCTGAAGTTTTCGAGATCACTTTGTATGATTTTTCCCCAAGTTTTCTTGAAATATCTTTACCCCCTTAATTTTTGGTGTCATTCCCAAATTTTCGATATTTTAGATACAAGCCCGCAGTCCAGATGTTGATATATACCCAGAAAAAGGTGGGACCCAAACCGACCCCTGGGGAAAACCCCCCACAGTAAAAATCAAAATAGATCCCTCGCCTTTTATTACTCCCCGGGTTGTTTACGTTTTAAAAGCCAATCCCCAAATCCATGAGCATAATTGCCTCCTAACCCCATGCGCCCCCCCTTTTGGGTCAAAAGGGTGCTTTGGGGAAACTGTATCAAAGGGCTTTCAAAAAATCAAGGTATTTACACCCGAGGGGAAATTTTAGCGTCCCATTTGGGGAATAAATGCATTAAAAAAACCCGTAGGTTTTTTTAAAAAGCGGGATTTTTTATTTCAAAAACCGGGCCCTGGGAGTTTAGATTAAAGGTTTTTCACGAGAAAAGACACTATTTTATCCCGAAATATTTTCTTAAATTTTTTAAACAACCCACAGACGTTAGACAAATTTTGAGCGATAATTACTTGCGAGGTCTTACTCCCTTTTTTGAATATGGGGAAACCCAATTACCCAATTTCCACATCCCTGGAACTTTTTTGTTAAATTAACCGTTTTTATTGAGAATAATCCTTAATGGAAGCGAAAATTGACTATGACATTTGCGAAGAATCGCGGCGGGAAATTTTATCCACCCCCCAGATTTTTTCTGGTCAATTTTCTTTCAAATTTCTTTTATATTTTTTTCTACTGTTATCCCCTCGTATTTTCCAAAACTACATTTCGAGTCCGCATAAAATGTTTTTTCTGGTTTTTGGTAATTTGAAATTTGTCTTTAAAAAAATCCGCATTAAAGTAATCTTGAGTACCCAATGCCATGCTTTATTCTCATTTTTCCAAGATGTTATTCTTATCTTTCAGTGGCCCAATACTTCTTTTGAAAGTTTTTTTTTTTTTCGAAAAGTATTTAAAAAAACTTTTTCGGGGTTTTATTTTTGGGTTCTTTTGCCCCTTTTTTTTTTCATTTCCGCGCTTTTTAAATCTTAATTAATCCCCTTTTCCAAAAGACGTTTTTTTCCCATTGTATTCTCAGAATAAACAGTCCGCATTTTATCGCTTGTAAATTTTATCCCCTCGGCGCTTACTGCCAAGAAATTTTTTGAATCTCATTTGTCACCAACTGGGGCTGTTTTGTTGTCAACGTTTTCTTTCCCTGGGAACATGTTTTTTTTCCAACGATTGGGTTTTTTTTGGGAAAAAATTTTCACATGTTTTCGGCGTTTATTACCGTTTAGTAGGGCAATCCAATCATTTCGCTTAGTACCCTGCCGGGGGTCTTCGTTTATTCTAACCCCTTTTTTTAATTGGGAAAATTTAAAAACCCCATTTTTCCGTGATGTCTACATTGCAATTTATGCCGCATCAATTAACCTGGGATCACTGTTTTCCAAAAGTTCACCTATATCGCCCGTAATCAAAGAGATCAAAGTCGGGAGTAAAACTTTAAACCCAGGATACTATTATCCCTAGTAGGGTCACCGGGGCCCCCGATTTAAATATACTTTTGTTTACCAAAATAAGCAAAACGCATCCTTCTATATCAGCAGAATTATTATTCAAAATTTTTACCCCCGGGAGGTTAAGATCTCCCCCATTTAATTTTATCGTTTTATTGTTTTACAACTGACCTCATAGAGGGGGCAATCGACTTCCGCATTTGAAATTTTGGGCGGACGATTATTGTCCCCGTAGTGAGCAATTTTCCGTTTAGTTAATCTTTTTGGTTTAAATGGTCTTTTTGAAACTTTATTTACTTTATCCCATTTCGATTTCCCTTGGGAAATTAAACTTTAATATAAAAAAGGGCACCTCCACCTGCTTTTTGCGTACGCCCAATTTTGGAAAGTCTTATAGCCGGGAAAAGGCTATTTCAGATAAAAAATGTTTTCTTTTTTTTTTTTGTTTAAAATCTCAGTGAATTTTAAAGATGAGGAGGAGGAGGAGGAGGAGGAGGAGGGGGAGGGGGAGGAGGAGGGGGGGGGAGGAGGGAGGAGGAGGAGGAGGAGGGAAAGGAAAGGAAAGGGGGAGGAGGGGGAGGAGGAGGAGAAGGAGGAGGAGGAGGAGGGGGAAGGAGGAGGAAAGGAGAAGGAGGAGGAGGAGGAGGAGGAGGAGGGGGGAGGAGGAGGAGGAGGAGGAGGAGGAGGGGGGTGAGGGGAGGGGGGAGGGGGAGGAGGAGGGGAGGAGGAGGAGGAGGAAAAGGAGGGGGAGAAGGGGGAGGAAAGGAGGGGGAAAGGAGGAAGAGGAGGAGAATGCCGATGGCAAAGCAAGGGGAAAGAAGTATCCAATTAAAAGGACGTGGAGAAGAAGGGGTTTCGGGAAAACCCATATTGGGGAAAAAGGGAAGGGATGCATTGGAAAGGAGGGAGGGGTAGGCAAAATTTAATGAGTGGGAGAAAGGAGATGGAAAACAAATGAGTAGGGTAGCGGGACGTATTAAAGGCTATGTGAGTGGTTCAGTAGGATGCAACATCATGAGAGGGAGCGGACGGGGGATGCATGGGAGGGGGGAAATTATGGGAGAGGGGAGAAATGATGGGAGGGGAGGGGGTGGGGAGAGATGAACATATGTGTGTGTGTGTGTGTGTGTGTGTGTGTGTGTGTGTGTTGTGTGTGTGTGGTGTTTTGTTTTGTGTGTGTGTGTGTGTGGGGTGTGTGTGTGTGTGGGGTGTGTGGGGTGTGTGTGTGTGTGTGTGTTTTGTGTGTGTGTGTGTGTGTGTGTGTGTGGGGTGTGTTTGTGTGTGTGGTGTGTGTGTGTGTGTGTGTGTGTGGTGTATGTGTGTGTGTGTGTGTGTGTGTGTGTGTGTGTGTGTGTGTGTGGGGTGTGTGTGTGTGTGTTGTGTGTGTGTGTGTGTGTGCGCGCGCGCGCGCGCTGCATAGTTCAAATGATGTCATATTATGTTGATTATTATATTTTAACTTTGCAGCATTTTTCCACATATAAGAAAATTTGATTAATCCATATTACGTATCTCATTGTTATCATTATTATTTAGATTTATCTTTTTTTTTGCACTTCCTTATCTTTTATTTTTATTATTATCATATTTATCAATATCATTATCATTATCATTACTATTTCTTTGTATTAAAATTTTTTTATTATTGTGACATGGTAAACAAAAATGATGGGTAAGAGGAAGAATAGGTATCAGATATATTTTTTTCGAACCTAGGCTGAATCCTGAAAAAAATCATTAAGAAAGTCCTAATGTGGGTATCCAGGCGTGAGTGTCGCTTGGGTCGGGTCGTTTAACGAGTCATCCCGACAGCGAAGTGACGAAGAAGTGGAGAGGAGGAGGAAGGGGAAGATAGGGAGAGTCCCCCTTCCCTCTCCTTCTGTCCCTCTTTTCAGACCCCCTATATGGTTTGTCCAGCGACCTTTTGCCAAGTTATGAAGTACTCGCGAGAAAAAAATTTTAGGAATATGAAAATACATGTGAGAGAGAAAGAGGGGGAAAGGGGGAGAGCTGCCGTGCTTCTGATTTGAAAGGCTGGTGGCTTTTGCTGTGCTAAAGCCCAAAGTAATGGGGTGGAAAATTGTTCTGGAAGATTCCTGGCGCTCGTCCCGTACCGATAAGAGGAACAGCCTTGAAATTGAAGCGCGAAAAACATTGACATTTTTGCTGAATAAGAAAAGCATGAACTGGCAATAATGATTTTGATGCAGTGATAGACACTCGATCAAAATGTTATTAATATAGGAATTATTAAAGCTCAAATTTTAGACAAAATAACATGAAAGAGGTGAAAATGCTGTAAACTCGAAATAAACGATACTGTGAAATAAATTATAGATAAAGGTTGGAAAAAGATGAAGATTGGAAGGCATTACAAAATAATGCTTCTCGTGAAGTTACCTGTACAAAATGGACACATACAGTATAGAGGGAAGTAATTTATGGTAAAATTGGTCATTAAAACACATTTGTAAACGAAATGAAAGAATGAGATGATTGCTAGACTCTATCACGGGTTAGGCTACAATACCAAATGACTAAGCAGAATATACACTGACTGTAAGGCTTAAGAGCTGTCCTCCGTATCACACCTTTTTGGGTAGCTGATACCAAAGGCAGAAAAAAATCAAATTCCTGAATGACATGATTCAGTATCCCAAATCCTTCACGCCCTGATTCTGTGAAAGCATAACAGGCAATTAATAGCGTCACACCCCACAAAAACTGTTTTCCTCTCATAAAAATGGTCGTATCAGGTTACAGGCAATATATATTTTGCTTATTTATTGCTATGAACTTTTTTCCACGAGAGTAAAATGTTGAATTTTAAGCCTACCTTCATGGAGACATATATAATTAATTCATGTGATCAAAGTCGTGTAATAGTAGTATAAATAGCAGCAGTAGTAGTAGTAGTTGTAGTAATATTAATTATAATATTGGCACATAATGGTAGAAATAAGCACAAGTGGTTTTCTTCAACTCCATCGCGAATGAAAGTAAAAGTGATTTCAATAATCTATTAGGCTTTTATCTTTCTCTTGGGACTTGAGTAGACGGCCCCCGTAGCGAGTTAATGGGGAATTGGTAAAGGAATCTTCTTCTCTCTTCTCTTGCTTTCTCGCGTGCTAATTATTTGTTGTTGTACATATCTTTCATGCACCACTACTACATCCAATACTACAGCATACTACTGCTACTACTACCCTTAATGCTACAACTACTACAAATAGAAAGAAAAACAAAAACAATGATAAGGAAAAGGATAGTATAAATAAGGGTAATGAGAATGAGAGTAAAACTGATAATTATAATAACAAAAAATACGAAGCCAACATCCTAACCTTGTGTGCGAGTGTCATCCCGGGCTGCCACGATCCACCATTGTTATTTTCATTTCTTTTATAAAGAATACATTGAAATACTCTGTTAAACGCTAAAGTAATAGTTCTTTCGGCGATCCGATGACATTCATAACTATGTTTTTTGAGTTACGCTGATTGTTGTTGTTAAGCCCCACGCCGCCCTACTCCCGAAGGGGGGAGGGAAATTGCGTACGCGGGCTCAACGGGGGGGTGTTAATGTAGCTCCTGTTTTAGCGCCCCCCCCCAAACCCGCTAAGGTTCTATCCAATCGGTCGCTGGCGTGGCATGACAACTAACTATGTTGGCGTGGCATGACAACAACTACCCGGCCCCCTGTCGGGGGCCGGGTAGGGCGCATCTCCAAGTTCTACAGAAGGTAAGCGGGCAGTGCCCGTTCGTGTCGTCGGAGATACGGGGAGCTTGGTTCCCCAGGCTAGCAATAGCCCCGGCTATGCCGGGGCGACCCTCCCTGTCCCCCCTAGAGTCCCTGGCTTGATACAGGTCCCCCAGGGGCCTCCTTAATCGCCTGCCCTATCATGCACTTGTCAATCACGTGAATACATCACCCTCTGCTGCGTCGCCTTCAGGAAGACCTGTATGTGGTACCCCAGAGGTCCTAAGGCCCTGTTGAAGGTGCCTCGTAATGCCCCGGGGTTCCGAGGGGGAACCCAGGGGAAGCCTCCTGAAGGAGGTATCTAGTAGGGCGTCGTAGTCGCGTAGAGTTTCCACCTCCGGCCCACGCCCGCCCCTAGTGCCTGGCCCCAGCGCCAGTGGCTCCCCAAGGGCCCTGAAGAGAGGTGGGCGAGTCCTGCCCTGCTCCGGGGATCCTGGGGGGGCCTCGGGCGAGGCACGCCAGACGCAGGCCGGAAACAGGTAGTCGTATCCCGTAGAGTTTTCCTTGTCAACCTTGCGTCGGCAACCTCAGGCACGCGGGCCAGACTTGGCACGCAGGATGTCTCCTACGCGTCGTGGTTACTCGCCCGTTACTCACGACTCGATGTGAGGTTACTCGCTGCAGTTATTCTGCAGTAATATACTATCACGTTCGCGACACAGTGTGCACACATATGAAGCGCCCGCCGAAGCCGCGCGAGGTACTGCCCTGTTCCTCCTTCAGCCTTTGGGCGAGGAGCCCACCACTGACTCTCAACAGTGAGTCCCTTGTTCTATAGTCTCTCCTGTTTAAGGCCTAACTTTTCTCCCCTCCTGGCGCTGATAATGATCTGTTCCCTCAGCGAAACCCCTTTTGCGTCCCTTCTCCCACTACCATCCTCAGTCCCCTTTTCCTTCTCCCCATTTATCCTTCGTTCCTCCCTATTCCTCATTCTTCTACGTCCCAGCCCTCACAGTTGTCTTGATGACATTTTCGTAAACACTATATAGAGATGTAAAAGTTACAAGTGTATTATTCCCTTGAAACCAGAAATCAGTTTGGGTTCAGGATTTCTTATTTGTGCGATTGCAATTTAAGGAATTATGTAATAAACGCTGTTATTAAATGGCCAAAGGCTGTGTGCTACTGCTACATGAAACAGGGAGGTGAGCGTCTGAGGAGGACAGGGCAGTAATTAGGAGCTGTCTGCTATATGCATATATGAGTTTTATGTATGTTATGTAAAGCGTGCATGACAATATATTTTTGTATCACACAAAATGAAATAATTCTGAAATTGGAGAGAGAGAGAGAGAGAGAGAGAGAGAGGGGAGAGAGAGAGAGAGAGAGAGAGAGAAGAGAGAGAGAGAGAGAGAGAGAGAGAGAGAGAGAAAAAGAGAGAGAGAGAGAGAGAGAGAGAGGAGAGGAGAGAGAGAGAGAGAGAGAGAGAGAGAGAGGAGAGAGGAGAGAGAGAGAGAGAGAGAGAGAGAGAGAGAAGAGAGAGAGAGAGAGAGAGAGAGAGAGAGAGAGAGAGAGAAAAGAGAGAGAGAAGAGAGAGGGGAGAGAGAGAAAAGAGAGAGAGGAGAAAAGGGGAAGAGAGGGGAGAAGAGAGAGAGAGAGAGAGAGAGATAGTAAAAGGAGATGATGTAGTCACGAGATTCATGTCTCTTTTTTAATTGATAGAGTCTTCCCACAAACAGTTGAAGGTTTGAGATATTGGATTAAGAACAATATTATATGTTTTTTGCTGTATTCCCTTTCAGCGTAACATACTCGCCCTTGATGTCTAATTACTAACACATTCAAAAAAACGGGCGTTGAGGGGAATAATTTCTAATATTGACTTGATTAACAAAGGCATGTCCAGGCGTACTACGACAAAAACCCGTCTTTATTTATCATTAAAGGGGGAGGGGGGTCCGAAGTGAACACTCGCCGACGTCGTCGAGAATTCTTTTCGGCGACAGTCATAGGAATGGTTTGAGCATATATGATATAAGAGGCATTCAATTTCGTACAGAAAGTCCTCTGAGCAGGCGATGGGTAATACGGTGGTTTTAAAACTTCTGTCGAAATGAATGCCTCATTATCATATATGCCAAAACCATTT
>JACEEZ010007992.1:0-15211 GCA_016584305.1 Chionoecetes opilio
GGCGGGCTGCGTGAGGGGCGGTGCCACAATCTATAGAACATTATACGTAACTAAGTTTTGCAGTATCAAATAATGCTGTTCCAGTTGATTAAATATATTTATTATCAGTGATTATGGAAGACAATATTAGTAATGGAAGACATACATGATGTGAAAATATTGTGTCCCGCTGCTTGAAGGCGGAACAGCGGCAAAGCTGCTTGATTGTAAGCTCCACCAACACCAGTACCTCTGGTATATTTTCCTGCGTTATTTCTCGTGTTCTCTAGTTCTAACCCTCTCACGTACCCCTCTAGTAGCTTCTATATACCATCCTTCCTACATCATCACGCTACGCCTCCAACACCCTCTACAGGCCGTGTAATAGGTAGTAATTATTAGTGACTTGAAAAATAGTGCCACGACTGCGATATGTGGCAACACCTGTGGACCCCGCTATACAGAATCCACTTGTAACCTTTGCAATAGCCTGTTGTCAGGGGATTGTAGCGCTATATAGGTAGGGCAGGGAGTGAAGGGGGATATAGTGAAGGGAGTAATAGGTGTGTCATGGGGTACAAAAGGGAGGAAGTAAGGAAAGCAAGGAGGTTTTATACTGCAATGTTTTCTGATAAGGGCGAGCGGGAGTGACCAGTGAGACGAGGTAACGTCATCGTGACGTCACGGTGACGTCACGATAACAAGACGCACGTAGCAAATACGTGAAGTGTGAACCGGGCCTCAGTCTGCGTCTTGGCAGGCCAACTCAGGGGATTCCCGACCTCGGAGGCAAGCTGCTTTAAAGTGTAAACCACTTGGAGAAACCTCATTAAAGGGGGTCAAATTACCTGAAGCAAACCTTCATTTTTCGCCGGCCCCCAGTTGTGGAAATTATCCACTAAAACCACTCTCTAATAAGGAGAATGGTATTAATTTGAATGGTGGAATTTGACGCCTCCCCTGTCAAAAAGGGAGACGAACAAAAATTCCACCTATGTATATATTATTATAGATTTGGGTATAGATTAAGATGCATTAAATATAGTAATATAATTCTGGTGGTATTCACCTATAATACCACAATTAATCAAAGGATTAAAATAATATAAGAATTGTGAGGAACTTCCACGTAAACATTATTGAAACGCTCCACGCGTGAGGCTCCAGCTGTCTTGATAAGGGTTTTCAGTCAAGACATCATTCGCGCATTAAATCCTACACGATCAAGGTGTAGTACTCTCTTGATTGTAAACTAAGGTGTAGTCACGCTCATCTTAATATGATTGAGCCAGCGTAGCCGATTAATCGGTTAAGACGAGGACGAGGTGTTAAACACACCATAATAGGATCGCGTCAGGAACGGTGAAAAGCTCCCGACGGCCTACCACAGTCGACGCCATTACGTGCACCACAACACCAGCCCTGCTGACCAGCCCCACAGCGCTTACCACCACTCCCTCAAATAATCATCAAGCCTTCCTATCATCAACCCATCTGCCACTGCTGAGTATACCTTCGTTAGCGTCTAAATAGGTTATCAGTGCAGCTTAGGTAGTTCTTGGGTTAATAGCAAGGTGAGTTCACGTCAATTATTACTATAATTTCAACAAGGCACGTAACTTATATTACAATTTTATGTTGCCACATACCACCGTTGTCGTCTTTTTATGTTACGACATTACCATTATGTGTTGCAACGCAACACTATGCCGTGATGTAATGTTGTCACATTCCACCGCTGTGTCACCAATTACGTTACCCTTTTTTTGAAAGGGTTTATTTTACAGGTAAGGGGATAACACAATGTAGATACAGGCACTGACCAAGGGGGGTCTCCCGATGATGCCCTCTTAAAAAAGGAAAGGAAAAACTTTGTCCGTTCCCCAGAGATACACATCAATGAAGGGGTTAAAAGGGTTTTGGTATTGGGTTTAATCGGGGTTTGGGAGCGGTTTTTTAAATAATTTATAAAGTGTTTTTTAGTCCCAAAAAGGTTTTCGAAAAAACCCAAATTACTTTTAAAAACAATATTAATAAGAATAAATTGTAACTTGTGAAAGTTTAACAAGAAAAAATGTCAGGGGGGGTTTTTTTTTAGGTAACGGCCATTAAAAACTAATGTCAAATAAAAAACAGGGCCCTAAAACAACTATTTGCGTAAAAAGGGTTTATCTACCCCCTAAGGTGTGTAGAGTAAAACCACGGGACCCTTTTGAAGGGTTTGGTATCGGAGCCCCCGGTACCCGGTCCCCCCTTGTTTTTGGCTCTCCGTTTTGTGGGCAGTTAAAGGAGATTGCCCGGGAAATTTCCCAAAGGGTTTCCCGGGTTTTCCCCAAGGGCCCCGGGGGGCCGCGTGGACAGGCGGGGCGTGGTGGGGTCGGGCATCAGCATCCTTTCAAAACGCTGCCCACAAACAAATACCCCCCTGGTTTGTGAAATTTCATAAAAAGATGTTGTGATACAGGCAGCCCACACGGCCCAGACCCCCAAAACCCTGCTGTTGGGTTTACAAAAATTTTCACACATACATATAATTTTAAACCATTCCCCAAAATTAGGTTCATGTAAAAAAAAAAATTTGGGGGCGCCCGCATTAAAAGGGGGCCACCCCTGGGTGCCAAAAAAAAAAAGTGAAAAAAAATTCGTTCAAATTTGGGGAACTTCCAAACAACAAAAAATTTTCTATTATATATGTTTATGCAATGAATTTTAGCCCAAAAAATGACCGGTGGGCCCAAAAAAAAAAATCATGATGGTTTTCCAAAAAAATGTTCGAAAAAGTGATTTCACTACGAAATTTTTTGCATATTTTTTGAAAAAACTGGGGTTAGGGTTTGGGAAATTTCACCGAAGTTTGAGGGGCTTTTTTTTCTCGAATACTGACAATAATGAAAATTTCGTGAAAGGGGACCATAAAAAAAAAAACAAAAAAACAATTTTAAAACCAATAACTTAAATTTGGAAAAAGGTAAAAGAAAAATGGAAAGGGTTTAAAGGGGCCCGGGCCTCATCCAGTTACCCTTTTAGTAGTAGCGGTAGTACTGAAAGTAGTAGTAGTTTTAGTAAAAGGGTATTAAAAATTAAAAAAAAAAATCCCCTTACTATCATTACTCCCCCTATAAAAAAAAAAAGGGAGCATTTAGAAAATTTTTTTTTTTTTTTTTTTTTTTTTTTTAAAAACTACCCCCAACCCTTATTGGAACTGTGGGGGTAAAAAGGGCCCCAAGTTCTGCCTTTCCACGGGACAAAAGCCACGGCCCTTCCCCCGCCAAGGGAACTGTAGCCCAAACCCCCTTAATAACAAAAAATTTTAAGTAGTAGTAAAAAAAAAAAAAAATTTAAAAAAAAGAAATAGTAATAATAAAAAATAAAAAAAAAATAATGATAAAAAAAAATAAAAATTTAAATTTAACTGAACCCCTCAAAAGGGGGTGAAGAGAAAGAATGGTTATCCTTTTGCCCCTTAACGAAAGTCCATTAAAGGGGGTTAAAGGTCGTCTTTAAAGAAAGGGTTTAATGTAGTATCCGTTAGGGGGTTCACGTTACCAAAGGGGAAAGGGGAGGGCTTTTTGATTGGCAAAACCCTCCCTGAAATGGAGGGGCCCGCCCATTTTATACTGAACCTCCCCCAAAAAAAATTTTTTCCGGAATTAAACGGCTACTCATCCGGGGATGGGCGGGCCCTTTTCTAACACGGAAAAATTTGGTCAAAAGGGCGTTTTTTACCCTGAATCGATAGAAAAAATTTTATTTTTTTCCTTGTATAGATGTTCGACTTTAAATAAAGGGGGCCCACTCATCCACTCCGGGGCAAAAATTTAAGACCTCAATAGGTATACACGTTATCTGGGTTTTTGGGCCGGGGTGGGGGAAGGGGGCCCTTTAATGGGGGAAAAGCCTCAAAATGTTTTAGGGTTTTATCAACCCTAAATCAAGGGGGGGAATCGATGACCCAATTTTTTTAGGGCGGTTTTTTTTCATGGCAGTAGACTCAGAACAGAACAAAAAAAAACTTTTTTTCAGAAATTTGGGGGGGGAAAAATTATTTTTTGGGTTTTGAAAAAATCCCAAAAAAATTTTATTTTTTGACGTAGAAAAAGGATTTCATATTCCGGGTATTTTAATGTAAAAAAAAAGAATGATTTTCTTTGCTTAGAAATGTTTTTACATATGCGGGGAGAAATAAATTTAAAAAAAAAGGAAAAATTTTTTTTTTCACCGTTTTTCTGTATTTACCAGGGTTATTTTAAATTTCCTAATGTATTTCTTGGTATGCAAAAAAAATGTAAAGGAGGGATCTTTTTTTATTTTTGTATATATTTGTGATAGTTTTCCCCAAAAGGCGGGTTTTTTTTTTTTAAAACCCATTGCAGATTTCCAAAACCCTAAAATTCTTTTTTTCAAGGTATTTTTAAAGTCCAAAACAGGATGATTTTTTTTTTCCTTTATATTTTTGTGTATTGCAATTATTTAGAAAAACATAAAAAAAAAACGGGATTTTGTTATAATTAAGATTAAAAAAAGTGGGAGTTTCTTTTCAATGTGTTTTTTCGTTATATAATTTTTTGGGGAACTCTCTTCTCTTTTTCTCTCTCTCTCTCTGTTCTCTCTGAGCCCCTTAAACAAAAATCATGTCCCAAGCAGACGGAGGGACACCTTGGGTCGTGCCAGGGGAAAAGATTTTTTTAAAATTTTAATTTTAGGGATTATCAAGGATTTCATAATATTTAGTAATTTCAAAACATTTTTAAAAATATATCTTGAAAAAAACCCCCAGAAAAGGGGATCCCTTTTTTTGATATTTTTTTGGGCCCATGTGGTACTTTTTTACTTTTTTGAGCGTTGGTAATGGTACGTTTTTTTTTTTCCTTTGCTCTTTCCCCGCTTTTTTAAGTTTCCCTTTAAAACAAACTTTCATTCATTCATCCCCCCAAAACCCCTTCACCCTAAAAACCTTTTCCCCTCCCAGTTTTTCCAGTCCCTTTACTCTTTTTAAATTCTCAAAAATAATCCCAGTCTGATCTCAAAGGGTTTCCCAATGCCCCTTTCCTTCCTCTTTACGTTTCATCTTTTTTCCTTCAAAACTCATACTCCTTTTTCCCCCTGACGTTAGGGTCACCGCTACGAAATTTTTCCTTTTCCCTAAACCCCACCCACTTTACTTCTCACCCGTTCTCTACCCTTTCCCGGTTTTCACTAAAATAAAGTCAATGGCAGAAAACATTTCCCTTCCACTCCAGGCCCCTCTTTCCTTCAGCCAGGGTCACATTAAAAAATTTTCTAATTCTTTCTCCTCTGCAAAACCAAAGCAGAAATTTGGGGCCCCCTTTTTCATTTACTTAGTCCCCAAAACAAAACCAATGTGCCCATTAATGTCCCCAAATCACAACCCAACCTTTTTTCACTCCTATTTTGTTTAAAAACCCTTTGCCAATTTTATACTTCCTTTAAAATTTTTGGGGCTCTGGGCTCCTGTTCCTTTCCACTGCAGGTAACACACTATCCCCAAAAGACCCTTTTAAATTTCCCCTTTAACGCACCTATATTCCAGACGTACTGCCAAAAAACCCTAAACCATCCCCAACACCCTCCTACATCTAGCCCCCTTCAATTTTATCCCGCGTCCTGCCTCAAAAAAGGGTACCCCCCATTTCGCCCCCCTTTTTTTTCTGGGGTTACTTTCCTTTTCCCGATCATATTTATGATGGGGAATTTCATTGGGTTTATTAGACGCCCCCAACTAAACAGGAACTAAGTGATCCCACGAGAGATCCCACCGGGGCCCCTTTAATTTCTGATTTTTCTAAAAATTTCTGATTGGGGAAAAGGGCAAACCTTTTTTTTTCAAGGGCCTAAAAAACCCAATTTTTTAACCTTTTCTACTCGAAAAAACCTTTCCCAGATAACTACCCCTTTTCTTCAATGACATTCAACTGTCTCCTTTTTTTCTCCCAAGGGAAAAATTTTTTAGGACAAACCCTTACAAAAAAATCTGAACGGGAAAATCTCCCCATCTTTTCTTTGTAAAAACTGCTTCTAAGGGAAGTTAGGTGTGCTGTGGGTCGGGCTTTCCTTTTTTTTTTTTCCCCCCCCAATTGCTTCCTCTCTACAGGGGTTTTTCCCCCAGGGTATGGAGTAGTTCCCCAGGGTTTGGGGGGGTTTCCACTCATAAAGCTTTTTCCAAAAACAGACGGGGTTGGGGTAAAAAGGCTTTTCGTTTTCATAAAAACTCCTTCCTCGGGACTAAACTGTCTTCAATTTTTAAAATCACCGCCGCAATTTTTTGTTTCTCTTCCCCCTCTCTTTACCGTTTTTTTTTCATGTTTCCCTGCTCTTTTTGAACTTGTAATTTGCATGCCCCCCCCACCCCCGCGGCCTGGGCCTGCAAAAGGGACTTTCTATCATTCTCATCCCTATTTGTCCATTTTCCTAATGCAAGAGTTAACCCAGTATTTTACTCTTTTTCCCTTTAAACTGGAAAAAAATCGGGAAAAATCTCTTCTGTTTTTTTTTTTCCAATTTTCCTATATTTAAAATTTTTTAAAAAAATGATTTAAACAAGACACCCCCCAAAAACAAAAAATTGGCCAAACCCCTCTTTTTTTTATTTTTATTCTTTTACTGTCTTTTTTATAGGGACTGGAAAACTAAGGGGGCCCTTTGTTTTACCCTTTTTTGTTGTCCCCTTGGGAAAGTTCCTTGTGATTTTAAAAAAAAAAAACAGAAAAAAAAAAAAAACAAACAACAAAACCTTTTTAAGCTCAGATCTAAAATTCAATTCTCTCTCTAATTTGTGTTTCTGTCACCCCAAATAGGGAATGTTCCCTTCATTCATTTTCCCCGCTGGGGGTCTTCCATTTTTTTTTAAACATTCCAATTTCCCCAACATTCACACAGCCCAAACCCCCACATTCCCTTTTTTTTGTAAAAAGTCCCCTCATTCGCAATTTTTTCCCCTTTTTTTTTTTTCCCCAACCTGGGAGGGGTCCTTTCAGTCGCGCGTATCCACTTTAAAAAACATTCTCCCGCACATCCGCCTCTTTCCCCTTCCCCCGGTTTTGGTGCACTTTTTCTCCCCAATTTTGGTTTAATTCCTTTTCTAATTTGGTTTCTTTTTCCAAATCCCAAATACTAATATTCTACATTCATTTTATTTCCCTGCTTTAAAGGCCTTTTTTTTTTTTCAACATTCCCCCCCCCTAACATTCAGAAGCCCCAACCCTCACATTTCCCCTTTTTTTGTCAAAAGCACTCATTCCCCCATTTTTTCCAACCCCTTTTTTTCCCCCAACCCGAGAGGCTCTCAGTCGCGCGTATCCCCCTTTTAAGCATTCCCCGCAATCCCCCCTCTCTTTCCCTTTCCCCGTTTAGGTGCACTTTGTTCCCTCAAAGGGCCTCCGTGGGAGTGCACCGTCCCGGTTTTATTAAGCTTACTCCCCTAGTCCCCTGGGGTCCCTTTCTTTTCAAATCCCCTTTTTATTCTTACAACCTCCTCTTGGAAATGGGTTGTTTGTGCGGTCTTTTTTTCCTCAAAACCCTTTCAAATTTTCCCCAGGTCGCCCCCAGATTCCCCCCAAAGCCACTCGTACTTTTTCCTGTCCTTTTGGGATATCCTTAAGGGGACCCCCATCACCTTTTTCCCCCCGTCGCTGGGGCCTAACCCCCCTAGGGCTGTTCCCCCTCCCTGAAATTTTTACCCATTCCTTCCCGTACACCCCTTTACCTGCTCCCTCAACCCCCTTTCCCCAACATCCCCCATACCCTTAAACCCCTCAGGGACCAGCCCCACTCCCTTTTTTCCCCCATTAAAACCCCGTGGCCCTAACATTTTTTCACCATACTGTCCCCTAACACAGTATGGGGGCCCCTTTTTCCCCCGCGGTTGCCCCCCCTTTTATGCCCCGTTGACCCTCCCTGGGGGGGGTAATCTCTAATACCCCACCTCCCCCACTCGGGCTGGGACAAAACCCCACCCCTGTCCCCAAATCTGGCCCCACTTTTTCTGGGGGGGAATCAGCCCCTTATAGTTCCTTGGGATTCACCTCCATACACTGTTCCTTTGGGTTGGAAGAGGGAAGGGCGCCAAACCCCGGGTTTTTCCCTCATACATCTTTCATTAAGGGTGGTGGGCCCCTTTCCCTTATAAACCCCCCTAGGTTTTCTTTTTTTTTTGTAAAAAAAATTTATGCTACAAGCCAACATATATTAATTTTGGGGTCTTTCCTAAATCAAAACCCACCCTTTTAAACTCATCCCCACAAAAATAACCCCCAAAAAGGGCAAAATAACAGGATAAATTATTTGGTGGGGTAGTAGGGTTTTAAATTTCGTAGGCTTTTATTAATTAAATGCATGTCCTGTATCCGAAGTTGGGGCAAAAGGGGTGGGTCGGGGCCCCCCATGAAGAACTGAAAAGGGAGGGGGGGAGGCGAAATTTTCTGGGCGTCAAGTGGGGTTTCACACCCGTAACTGAAGGGGCGGGGTTTTTATTTTGGGTTCAATCTAACACGTTTTTTTGGTTTTTTCACTTATTTTGGGAAAAAATTAATGTATGTTTTGGCTACAAAAACTCTTTTTGGTAAAACAGAGAAAAAGATATTAAATCGATAGGGGGTGTGGAGGAAAAAGATTCTTCCCCTGGGCTCAGCGGGCAGGCCCGGCCCCAAAACAAATTCCCCGGTTTTCACCTTTTTGGTAGCAAGCAGGTTTGGGCCGCCAAAGATTTGGGGCAAATTTATTTGAACGGCAGCCCCTGAGTAGCCCTTTCAAAATTTGGTGCAAATGCTTTAATATTTCGGGGAATGAAAATTTTTAATTCCCAGTACCTTATCATTTTCTTAAAAATTTTCCCTTAAAATTAATTTCCAAAAACCCATTTTTAAAATTTTATTACATCCCCAACCCCTCCCCCTTTGGGCCCCCCCCCAGGGACAATAACTCCCCCATAGGGGGGGGAAACAAAAAACCCCCCACCTACCAATTATGAGAGGGGGGTTTGGGATAATTTCCACACTGGGGCCCGGGGGAAAATGAGTTCCGCCCTTCCCGGTGGGCATCACCCCCGGCCACTAGCGCCGGAACATTTGGGTTAGTGGTTTTTGGCACTTTGGTCTTTAGCTATTTTAAAAATTAAAAAGCTCTATAGAGGGGGACCAGTGAATATGCCGACATTTTTTAAATTGGGTCGGGGGGGGGGAAATTTTTCCCAATGTTATAGTAAACCCCAGTATAGTTAACACCATGAAATTTAAATGGTTTTTGGAGGGTAAATTTTCAGGGGGGAAGTTCAGGGGGAAACCAGATAGGAGGGGTAGGGGGGGCTACACTCCGATCTATCTATTTTTGAAGGGGGGATTTGAGGTAATTTTTTGGGCTGCCTGTTTACCCTGTTATCCAAAAAATTTACACCTGTATCGGTAATATTGGTTAAACCATTCCCCCATGGAAAAGATTCCATGATATTCTTCCCCCAAAAATTTTGTAAGTGATGGCCCTTTGGGGAAATTTGTATAGGGATGGAGGTGGTATTTGGAAGATTTAGCTTTTTAAATTTCCTCGACACCTAATACCCCCCATGATTTAAGGGACAGGGCCTAAATTAAAAATTTGGGCAATTTGTTTCCCAGGGGGCTGGATGAGGGCCCAAAGCGATATTCCTCAAGAAATACCTTTCTTTTGTATTTCTGATCCAAAAAAATTTTAAAGGATAAAATTCCCCTTTTTTAAAGGTTGGAAGGAAATATATAATGTTAAATTAGTTTCCTTATTTGTACTTCCCCTAGAAGGTTTGCCCTGGAATAGGGAAATTTTACCAAATTTTTTGAGTAGGTCAAGTGGTTTTCTTTTGAGGCTGAGAAGTTTGAAAACTTAAAATTTCAGGCTGTTTGATTTTCGGGGAAAGGGAGGATAAATACCACTAACCCAGGGGTTTTAAAAAAATAAGGGTTGTGGGAAAAAGCTGAATTTTTCCCATAGATGTAAAATGTGATCTTCCCTGTGGGGGGTTTTTTCTTGCCTTTAAACCTTGCAAAATTTGGGTTAAAGAAAAATTTTGATGTTTATGAAATATGGGGCACAAAATCCCAGTAATCCCCATATTCAAATTTTTTCCCTTTTTTTTTAGATATCTTTGACATTCGTGTTTTATGATTGAAACACATTTGGGGAAAACATTTCTTTATCCCCAGCTTTTCTTAATTGAACTTCCTATAGGAAGTAAACCGCCTTTATATTGATTTTTTGCTCATTTAAAAAAATGTAGACCCGTCTTTAAATTAAATAATCAAAAAGGGGAATTTTCCTTAATTTTGGGTTTTCACTTTTTATAAAATTTTTTTGGTTGTGAACATTTCTAACTTAGGATAAAAGAATGCTTAGCTAATTTCGCCGTGATTTTGTTAATTAAAATCAAATAAAATATTCAATGCAAAATTACGTTATTAAAATCATTGTTAGTTGATAAACTGGGTAACAAAAAAAAATATGGTTTTTTAAAAACGGGCCGGGTTTTCCCGCTGAAATTTGACTAAATTTTTATGCTCTGAGTCCCAAAAAGACCTTTGGGTTTTTTTCAATCAGGTCAGGGTTTTTTTTTTTCCCACAGGAAAATTTAAAAAAAAAACGATTTTTCGTTTAAAAAAAAAAAAATTTTTGGGGTCATCAGTGAGAAACCCCTGATGATTTTTTCCCCTTTTCCCCAAGAAATAAAAAGTCAGCGTAAACCCAAAAATTCCCTTCAGTTTTTTTTTATCCATTTAAATTTGAAAGCAAATTAATTTATAAAATTTGTATAAGAATGAGCGTTACGGGACCAAAAAGTTTTAGGTTAAAGGCAAAATCGGGGGTTTTTTCGATTCCCCTGTTTTTGAGCAAACTTTCTGGGGGTTTTCTCTCTTCACGAAAAAAACAGTAGTCCGCCATCCTGGAAATGCGTCCCACCTCCCCTGGTACCCTCCTCCCTTTGGCGCAGGTCCTGATGGAAAACCTTTTTCCCCGGGTTTGTCGTTTATCGCCCCAAAAGGTTTTTAAAGGAAAAATTTTCCAAAGTGTGAGAAAAAGGGAAATGGGATCTTAATAACTCCCCTTTTTAAAAAAACCGAGTTTTTTTGGAAAAGGGCCCCTATCTGCGCTGACGGGGGTTGGCGTGGTTTGCTGCCCCCCCGGTTTCCCCCGGAAGTTGTTTTACCACCGCACCAAAAAAGAAATTTTTTCGCGGGCACTTAAGGGGTGTTTATGGAGTTTTTGGGAAAAACTGTGTCCTTTATGGGGCTGCCGTATTGTGGGCCACGAAAAAAGGCCCGGGCCCTTTAGCTTCCTTTAATGGTCAGTCCCGGAAAGGGTGGCAAGGTTTGTTGAAGCACCTCCCATTTCCCTTTTCCCGAGCGGGGCCTGAAAAAATTTCAAATTTAAACCCCAAACTTCAAGTGTAGGGGGTGGGATAAAATCTTCCCCGGTCAACAAAAGGTTTGTTTATGGGTGTTTCTGCCCCAGGGGACTAACTTTCTTCCCCGCGCCGGCCCCTCTTTCCCTTTTCATAGTGTGGGGTCTGTCTGACTGTCCCAATGCATTAAAAAAACATGGGGACTTCGTGAAACCCCCAATGTGACCAAGGAGAAAAGTTCACCATTTTTCAAGTCGAGCCAAGGGTGATCCCTTGGTGCTGCTAAAATTGGATTTTGTCAGGCCCCCGTATTCAATGCTTAAAATTTTCTTTGAGAGTTGGGGAGGTGCCCCAAGGGGATTGAGGGAAAAATGGTTCCCCCTTTTTTGGAGGGCCACACTTTTAAAGACGCTTAAAAGCGTCAATGAAGGGGTCGCCAATCTCTCGGATGTATTTAGGAGCCCCCGAGTTTAACAAGAAGACCCCGGGGGACATCTCGGGGAGTACCCCCGGGTCTTCCCCCGGCCCGAAGTTAAACCCAAAGTAGGCCCCATGCCTTCTTTCGAAAGAAAAATGATTTTCGCGGTCCTTGCCAAGTAGGGTTTTTCTCTTGAGTCTGGAGGGGCCAAAAAGCTCGGAGGAAAAATCTTCGGGAAAACTGAGATCCCGAAAAAGATCATTAAGCTCACATTTTGAAAAAGGGCTGCGGGGCTATTTGTGCTTCTACTCTTTTTCTTAATCCTCGGGCCCTCTGTTTCTGGTGGGCCTTTGTCGTCGGGTGTCGGGAAGCTTTTGAACGCTTTGGGACAGGAATTTTTCGCAGTGAGGGCCCGGGACGGCGGGCAATGGAAGGTCGGGGTACTGGAGGCTGTGCCGATTCTTCCCGGTTTATGGGCCCTTTGTAAATTTATGGCGCAGAAGTAACAATGATGCATGGTCAAAAAAGGGTCCCTTTCCAAAAAAAAACGGAATCCCCCAAAATTTTGGGAAGTTTTCGGCCCTTCGGGCCAACCCCCGGAGGTTTCCCCGCACGTCTTGCACACCCTGTGCGGGGCCCAGGGCTTATTCCCTTTGGTTACCCAGCTTGACTTTAAAAATAAGCCCCCCTAGGCGCGCTTCACAAAACCTGTGGGTTTTTCCCGTCCCTGACAGCCCCCCGGGTATTTTCCGCAGGGGTGTAGCAGGGAAAACGTTTGGAAATTTTTCCTGCAAGGAAACCCTCGGCCGAAAACCCCCTCAAAAAAAACGAAAGAAAAAAGAAAAAATGAAAGGGTGTCGAAATGAAATTTTGGGAATTTTTTAGGGAAATTTTGAAATTTTGGAAAGGGGGTAAAAGGGGAGCCCAGGGATTGATTTGGGTTTTGGGTAATTGTGGAAATTTCCCCCTTAAATTTTCTTGTTTGTGCCCTTGTAAAATTTGATATATTCTTCAAGAAAAAAATGATTTAACTCAAAAAAACCCCGATTTTTGGGATATGTTTTAAATGTCAGGGAGGCCTATGGGGTTTTATTTTCAAAAAAATTGACCCGATAGGGGCCAAAAAAAACAATGTGAAAATTCGGGGGGTTCCCGGAAAAAATAAATTAGTCTAAACCCAAATGAGAAAAACCCCCCACGATTTTTTTGGGTTTACCCAGTGTTTTTATGATTTTTTCCAAGAGTGGGAAAAGGGGCCCTTGGCTGGGGCCTTTTCAAGGCGCATAACCAGGCCTATGACCAACCAGCACTTAATTAATTTTCCACTAATAAAGGTTTCGTAACTTTGGGTGGGAAAATTTCTAACCCACTTATGGTAGTTTCCCGGCTGAGTTTGTTTTTGACGCCGCAAAAAAAACCCCCCCCAGCCCCCAAACCCGCAATTGTTTGGGAGGCTATAATTTAAACCCCACAATTAAAAAGACCATTTCGAGCACATGAACCCTCAAATTCCTCACTGGGGGGACCATGTGGAGATTTGGGATCACAAACAATATTTAATGTGAGGCCTAGCTAATTTTAAAAAAAATGTTTTTTATCTTTATCCCGGGCACAATACCCCCCCCCCCCTTTTTTCTTTAAAAAAAAAATTTTTTTTTTAAACCCAAAAATCTAAAGAAAAACCCATTTTTTTAAAACCTTTTCTTTTTGGTGCTGTGGCGTCTGCGTCCTTTTTTTTCTCCCTCCCAATTTGCTTCCTCTCTACAGGGCTTTCGCCCATGGTATGGGTATGTCTCACATGTTTGGGAGATTCCACTCATACAGCTCTCCAAACAGACGGGGTTGAGTCAAAAGCTTTTCGTCTCTCAACTCCTTCCTCTGATGACTGTCTTCAATCTTTATCACCGCCGAAATGTGTTTCTCTTGCTCTCTTCCCTTTTATTTTCATGCCCCACTGCTCTTCTGAACTTGTAACTGCAGCCTCCCCACTCCCGCGCCTCGCTCACAAGATTTCTATCATTCTCATCCCTATTATGTCCATTTTCCTAATGCAAGAGTTAATCAGTATCTTTACTCTTTCATTCCCTTTCACTGGTAAACCGGGAAAAATCTCCTTCCTGTTTCTTTTTTCCACTCCCTATTTTAAATTTTTTCAAACATGAGTAACAAACACTCCCGAACTAAATGGCCTACCCCTCTGTTTTTATTTTATTCTCTTACTGTCTTTTTTATAGGGACGGCAACTAAGCGGGCTTTGTGTACCCATTTTTGTTGTGCCTTGCCAGTTCTTGTGTGTTGAAAAAAAACTTAAAAAAAAAAACAAACAAAAACTGTAACTCAGATCTAAGTTCAATTCTCTTCTAATTTGTGTTTCTGTCCACTCAACTAGTCAAGTTCCATCATTCATTCCCTGCTGGGGTCTTCCATTTTTTCAACATCCACCTCAACATTCACACGCCCCAACCTACATCCCTTTTGTTTAACAGTCACTCATTCGATTTTGTCCTTTTTTTTTTCCCTCAACCTGCAGAGTCTCTCAGTCGCGCTTTATCCCACTCAAGCTTCTCCCGCACATCCGCCTCTTTCCTTCCCAGTTTAGGTGCACTTTGGTCTCCCCATCTAAGTTCAATTCTCTCTCAATTTTGTGTTTCTGTCACTCCAACTACGTCATAGCTACATTCATTCATTTCCCTGCTGAGGTCTCTTTTTTCAACATTCCACCCCTCTAACATTCAGACAGCCCAACCTCACTTTCCCTTTTGTTGTCAACAGTCACTCATTCGCATTTGTCCCCCTTTTTTCCCTCAACTGCAGAGTCTCTCAGTCGCGCGTATCCACTCAAGCATTCTCCCGCACATCCGCCTCTCTCCTTCCCAGTTTAGGTGCACTTTGTCTCCCTCAAAGACCTCCTGTGGGAGTGCACCGTCCAGGTCTTTTAAGCTTACTCCATAGTCCCCTGGATCCTTACTGCACTCCGCTGTTTTATTCTTACAACCTCCTCTTGGGGAGTCGCTTTTTTGTGTCGGTCTTTTATTTCCTCATACCCTGCATTTTCCCGAGGTCGCCTCATGATTCCCACCACAGCCACTCGTACTTTCTCCTGTCCTTCTGTATATCCTTAAGGCACTCTCCCTGCCCACCGTCTGCTCGGGCTAACCTCCTAGGGCTGTTCCCCCTCCCTGCATTATCACCATTCCTTTCCCGTACACCTTTACCTGCTCCTCACCTCCTTCACAACCCTCCATACCCTTACCACTCAGGCATCCAGCACACTCTTCGGTTCCTCATAGCACGTGTTGCCTAAAAATCTTCACCATCTGTCCCTTACACAGTATGGGCCACTTCTTTCCCTGCGTTGCCCCTGCTAGCCAGTCCTGACCCTCCCTGGTGGTAATCTCTATACCCCACCTCCCCACTCGGCTGTACATCCACCT
>JACEEZ010007993.1:0-19340 GCA_016584305.1 Chionoecetes opilio
AAAAAATTCTAGAGTCCCTTTCCCCCCCTTATTAGTGGTTTTTTCCTCCGATCTTCACAGATCCCTTCAGATACCTCCAACACGTAAATATAAAGTGGGGGAAAGATGCCACCTTCAACCCCCTTGCCCCCCCCTAAATGACCCCATCCTCTGGACCCCCCAAAATAGTATTACTAATCTAACCTCACTATAACCTTACCAAACCTTACCAATAACCTCCTAGCGAGACTTAATTGCGGGGAACTAGAATTTTACCAGGTTAGGTTAGGTTATATTGAGGTAAGATTAGTAATAAATTTGTTGGGGTCCTTCTATGAGGTTATTAGTGAGGTTAGGCTTGGTTATAGTGAGGTTAGGCTAGGTTATAGTGAGGTTAGGCTAGGTTATAGTGAGGTTAGGCTAGGTTATAGTGAGGTTAGAATAGCAATATTTACCATATTATATTTTTGAGGGGTTCAAGGGGGTCGTTTAGGGGGGAGAGAGGGTGAAGGGGCAGCTCTCCCCCACTTTATAATTCCGTGTTAGAGATATCACAAGTGATCTGTGAAGGTCTGGAGGAAAACCCCCCGCTAATAAGGGCGGGAAAGGACTCTAGAATTGTACCGCTTCAGGGAGTTAAGTAATAAGGCTTGTGGAGAAGATGTTTACTTGGTGATTGGGTTCTACTGTAATGCAGTTTAAAGCATTACAAGGCACGAGTTATGACCGTCCTCAAGTTATAGACCTGACAATTTGCAGCATTTCTAATCACTGATCTATATAACATGGATCGCGGATCTGGGCTAGCTGTGGCCGAGATACTAAAGTCAGCCACCAGCCACCAGCCGCCATCTTGCCAATACCAAAACAAATACATGGGCCGGCCCAGGCAGTGGCTGGGTGTTGGCTGCTGGCATGTGATAGCCTATATTACCACCTACTACTACTATTAACACCTACTACTACTAATAATATTACCACCTACTACTACTATTACCACCTACTACTACTATTAACACCTACTACTACTACTAAACTTCCAACCAAGTGCATCGTCGAACCTTCCAAGTCATTTATTTACGGTGATACACAGACAACAGGTGTGTTGCGAGGCCGTACCACCTGTTGTGGTGCGAGGCCGTGTGTGTAGTCACAGGTGTCTTGCGAGGCCGTACAGGTGTGTAGTGACAGGTGTGTGCGAGGCCGTACAGGTGTGTAGTGACAGGTGTCTTGCGAGGCCGTACGGGGTGGTAGTGACAGGTGTGGTTGCGAGGCCGTACAGGTGTGTAGTGACAGGTGTGTTGCGAGGCCGTACAGGTGTGTTAGTGACAGGTGTCTTGCGAGGCCGTACAGTTGTGTAGTGACGGGTGTGTTGCGAGGCCGTACGGGTGGGGTAATGACAGGTGTGTTGCGAGGCCGTACAGGTGTGTAGTGACAGGTGTGGTGTATGTGGTAAAGCGAGGAGGCTAAGAGTGCGATGTTAGCCCCGAGTGCGTGTGTGTCTGACCTAAAGAGCGAACGCGCAGTTCTCGTCCACTATAACGGCGTCACCCCGTACCGCCGCGGCCACGGGTACGGCGCGGGGCCACAGTGTGGTCCATAGAAGCTACTCTGGGGAAATTTAACAGGAATTTTAAAATTAATCAAAAAACTTTGGCCTAATTTAAAAAAACCTTTCTTAATTGGGTTTAATTTGAATTGAAAGTAGTTAGTTTCGTACACTGATTTTGGTATTTTCGTACATACCTGGTGCCCGTTCGTAACTCTAGTAGTCCAAGTTCACTCTGAGCTGAGTGTACGAAACGACTATGGTTTCATATAGACTACGAAACAACTTTTGGTAATAATGGACGAGAGTTCGCGGTCGTTTTCAGAGACGCCAACTATTTTTTTTTGGCCTACAAAAGGTGCTTGTTGCAATGGAGATAGTTTTATTTTGCGCAACCCCCCCCCCCAAAAAAAAAAAAAAATTAATAATAATGAAACCTAACCCAACCCTATAGGTTTAATGAAACCTAACCTAACCTTATAGGTTTTAATGAAACCTAACCTAACCCCTTTTAGTTTTAATGAAACCTAACCTAACCTTATAGGTTTTAATGAAACCTAACCTAACCTTAAAAGGGTTTAATGAAACCTAACCTAACTTTATAGGTTTTAATGAAACCTAACCTAACCTTAAAGGTTTTAATGAAAACCTAACCTAACCTTAAGGTTGTAATGAACCTAACCTAACTTTAATCACAAAGTATACATTTTTTTTCTTTTCTTTTTTCGCAAAATAAAACTATCTCCATTAGAACAAGCACCGCTTATTAGGAAAACGCTATGATCATTTGTATCATAACCGCACTCAGGTCTGGGATGCATTTTGCTCATCAAAACACAGATCACCGTGTAATAGTTTCGTTGAGCAGCTCAGTGAAATCTGCTCAGGAGCAGAAAAGTGCCCGTGTAATACCGGCTTTAGTGTCACCTCTCTTAGTGTCACCTCTGCTTCCGTTTCCCCCCTAATTGTTAACAATAAAAAAAATATACCCTTTTTCTTTTAATCTACTATATAAGAAGAAGTATACCATATCCAAACCCATATTTTTTTTTAACTAGTAGGTGGATGACTGGAGTGGGTAGATGGATTTAAAATGGATGGGCTGGGTGGGGAGTGGGTGTGGGTGTGTGTGTGGTGTGTGTGTGGGTTGGGTGTGGGTGTCTGGGTGTGTGTGGGTGTCTGGGGGTGTGTGGGTGTGGGTTGGGGGGTGGGTGGGTGTGTGTGGTGGGTGTTTTGGGTGTGTCGTGGGTGGGGGTTGTGGGTGTGTGTGTGTGTGTGTTGGGGTGGGTGTTGGTGTGGGGGTGCGTGTGTGTGGGTGTGGTTTACTCACGGTAAAGTTTGCCATTCCAGGTCCTGGTCTGTTTTACAGGACAAAAGCAGCCGCTTGGCATGACGAGGCGAAAGCAAAACCAGACGCAATGCGACCCGCAGAAACAAGGCTTTGTTTTGGTTTTGGGCAAAAGGGCGAACAGTTAAACCGTGCTGACCGGGTTTTCCGCGACCCATGTTTATAGATCATGTTTCTAATCCCTAAAACCCCGACGGAAATGAGATAAACACGGGGGGGGTCTGGGGGGGGGCGAAATCCCCCCCTCCTCCCGAAAGGGTTTTTATAATAGGATAAGTATAATGCCCGGTAGGTTAGTTAACTGTAGGGGGGGGGGTCTGGAGGGGCGCAGCCCCCCCATTTATGTCAGGAAATTTTGGTCAGTGAGGATATTGTACTAAACTGCAGTTTTCGGGTGTTGTGATGACGGGTGCCCCTGATGTACCTTTGGGGTACAGCAGTACTCCCCCTACTGGGCAAATTTTAGAACATGACTGTGTCTGGATTAAAGTTTTTTTCACCTTTCTACTGTTTTCTATTAGGTGAAACGAGTGTGAAAGAACAATGAATTTTGTACAAACATAAAAAGTGTCTTGGGCTGGTTTTTTTTGGGGGGGCAAAACAAAGTTGGGTTTATTTGGGGGCAAGGCTAATTTAGGTTATTTGGGGGTTGGTTAAGTTTTAATGTTTTTGAATGGGTTTATTTGATATTTTTTACAAATGGATTTTTTTTTTTCCGCAAAACGCAAAAAGGGGTTATTTTTAAAAATGTTTTCACTACTTTTAACTGTCATCTTCATTTAAAAAAAGCAAAACGCCTCGGGTTTTACTGCATTTATACATTACAAGGCGCTAGTTTTTAACCGTCTTCAACTTTTAAAACTGACCATTCAGCATTTCTAAGATATTTTTGGGTACTTACAACCTTAATTTAGTATGTGGGGTAAAATTATTCATTCCTTGTATTCGATGTTTTAAAAAATGATGGTCTTTTTAAAAAATTTCGGAAATGCCTCATTTTTCCGTTTCTCCCCTTACTCATGATTCAGGTTGGGTCGCAACCAATGTTTTGGTTTTGGGTTTGTGGGTATTATTTTTTCACACTCTTTGCCTGATCTCAAATTTTATAAAAAATGAATTGCGTATGGATTTGGTGAGTGAAATTTTAGTTTTAAAGCGCACCCCGAATGCAGAAATATGAGGAAAAAAATACAAAATAATAAAGACCAAAATTTAGGATACATAAAAATTCTAATAAAATTTCTCTCTCATTTCACAGGATTTTTACAATGCAAATAGTTTAAGTAAACATTAATAGTTTAGACAGTTTTCATCCATTAATTTTTAAAACCCAAAATTTTTTGTATTTGGTCTATTATATGGTCTTTGTATTTTTGGTCATTTGGGGTACCCAAAAATTGGGGGGGGGGGGGGGGGGGGGGGGGGCAATTTATATATATATTATATATTATATATATATATATATATAATATATAATATATATATAATATATAATATATTATATATATATAAATATTTTATATATATATATTTATATTAATATTAAAAATATATTATATATTATTTAAAAAATTTGGGTTTTTTATTCGTTGTTATTTGTGTCCTGTTATTAGTAACATAGTATTAGTCCTGTACACTTGGCAACCCACACGATGGGTTTCAAAAAACCCAGCGGGAATTCCTTGGTCTTCCGCGCATGCGCTCTCCCCGCGCACCGGGGTCGTGACCCCGCGACCTCCTTTCCCCCCCAGTCATGACTACTAATTATCTCGTGGGGGGGAGTCGGCCGCTCCTACTCTCTCGTCAACCACGGTTACCTTTACCATGTCTTAATAAAAAACTATAAAACAGAGTTAAACCTTTTTCACTCACCCTACAGGTCATNACCTAAAAAAAAGACCATAGCGATCCGCCGCCCAATGTTTCGAGAAGCTTCGCACAGTCGGTTTATCTCATCGCGGCCCCCTTTCCATTTTTCTGGAGGATTCGCCTATCACGGCCGTCACGTGGAATGCTCACTCTCACTACTTAACCCTGAGACCCAGACGTAATCTCATTGAATTGGTTGCCATTAGACGATTTTAGTGATATTAGTAATATTTTATAGCTATGACCTGTTTAGTATCCTTGTCCACTAACTAATTTGGTATATTCAGTTACTTCTTGTAATTTATGGCTCGAAAAACAGACCATTTTTTATAGCAAAGGAAAGATCTGGGCGCGAGAGGGTTAAATCACTCCGCGCTGCTTTATCTCTGGCGGCAAAAAAACAAACTGCACTGAATTATTATTTCTTTTAACATTTTTTTAACCACATATAGGTATCAAGGTCTATTGTATATATAGCTTCCTTATTTTATGTTCTTTTTCTATTTTTTTTTACATAACAAAGGACTGGCCAAGTGTAAAACACAAAAAAGAGGTAAGAAAAGGCCCGCATAGCTGTCAGTTCCTATAAAGAAGACAGTAAGAGAATATAGAAATAGGGTGTGGGCCAATTTAGGCGTTTTCTGCGGGGGATTTTTGGTTGCAATCGGAAAATTTTCGGTTGCAAACGGTCACAACAACAACAACAAATGATTGCGGGTCGGGCCAATCATCTTCCCTGGATGGTTGAACAGGGATCGAAATTTGAGCAACCGAAAATTTTCCGATTGCAACCAAAAATCCCCCGCAGAAAACGCCTTTAGTTCGGGAGGTTTCTTGTCACTCCTCTTTTTTTCTCACATTCTCTCTCTCTCCCTCTCTCTCTCTCTCTCTCTCTCTCTCTCTCTCTCTCTCTCTCTCTCTCTCTCTCTCTCTCTCTCTCTCTCTCTCTCTCTCTCTCTCTCTCAGTTTTTTCGAATCATGCATATAACAATCTCTTTATATTTAGATTTTTGTGGCTATAAGACTGAAAATATAAGAACATAAGAACATAAGAAAATAAGGAAGCTACAAGATGATTTACATAGAAAGGAAAATTACAGAGAAGAAGAGGAAGAAGAAGAAACGAAGAAATAGGAAAATATTAGGAGAAAGAGCAAGAGTAAAAGGAGATGTAGAAGACTTAGTGAAACATTAATAATCCGCCATCTACTACCACCACCACCACCACCACCACCACCACTACCACCACCACCACTACTACCACCACCACTACCACCACCACCACCACTACCACCACCACCACCACTACCACCACCACCACTACCACCACCATCACCATCACTATCATCATCACCACTACCACCACCACCACCACTACCGCTACTACCACCACCATACCACCACCCACCACCACCACCATACCACCACCCCCACTACCCCCACCCCCACCCCACCACTACCCCCCATACCACTACCACCACCACCACCACCCCATACCACCACCACCACTACCACCACCACCCCCACCACCACCACCGCGGTTATCACTATCCTCCCCCCATCACCATCACTATCACCACACCATACCACCCCCACCACCCACCCACTAACGGGGAGTTTCCCGGGGAAAATTATAAAGTTAAAAACGCTCGGTTTTTAAGAACATATTGTGAATAATAATTGTAAATTAGGGAGAAGAGAGAGAAGAGAGAGAGAGAGAAAGAGGGGAGAGGAGAGGAGGAGAGGAGGAGAGGAAAAAAGAGAGAGAGAAGGGGGAGAGGAAAAAAAGAAGAGAAAGAAGGAGAGAGAGAGAGAGAGAGAGCATAAGGTTTACATGAATATACACAGTCAAGAATGCTTCTCTCTCTCTCTCTCTCTCTTCTCTCTCTCTCCTCTTTTTCCCCCCTCTCTCTCTCTCTCTCTCCTCTCTCTCTCCCCTTCCCATTTTTGCTATTTCAAAAAAATATTTTCACAATATTGATAACACCATATCTTGCATTTACTGGTTGCAATTTGTTAAATGTGCAGTAAAAATAGACTTTAAAAGTTGGTAGTATTTTTTGTTTCGATTTCAAATGAAAACAGATCCTTTAGAGTATGTATGTATTCGTAGTTGTATGTATATGTTCTATTCTTTTTTGTAGTTATGTCCTTTCTATATTCCCCTTCTTACTTAGATAAAAATGTAACTTAAAAAATTGTGTGAGTTAAAAAAAGGGAAAAAGCGTATATAATAATCATAGTTTTTGCATTACGTTTTTAATTTTATAATTTTGCCGTAGTAAAATCACGTTTGATATTCTCTTTTTGAATTTTAATTACGATGAAAGTCAGTCAGAGAACAAGAGAACAGCATTTCGATTATTCATTCAGTAAAATGAGTTACTTTTTTTGGGTTATAACTAAATACAACCATCAAAGAAACGAAAGACTAAAAAAACGACAGTTTTCTAAGTAAAATCACACTTTAGTGGCTCACTTACAGATGTATACAAATAGGGTGGAAAAATTTAAACGGACTCAGTCGTCAGGTAGTTAGGCGGATCATTAGGGAGCTTTAAAAGGAGGGTTTGACAATTTTAGGGTGGGGGAAAGGGGATGTAGTAGTGTTAAGTAACGGAACTACCCCGGTTTAAATCTCAGGGCTTGTAGTTCCTTTTGTTCTTATCTCTTTTAGCCAAGGAAAACCAGCAAGGGAAACTAAAAAAAGGAAGGACAGTTAGTTTATTTAAGTCGCGGTTTTACCCTCTTGGGACACGTCCGAAAGGACAGCCGCAAAAAACAAGAGAACTAGATTACGGAGTTCCTTCAATCTAAACCCCGCCCATAAACCTCCTTTTTAAAATTTTGTAAAAGGAAACGACAACACGAAACAAGAAAACAGGGTATTACGATAGAAAAAACTGTATTGTCACTTCGTCAAACGCTAGAAACGTCCCAGTACTACGAAAGAACTAAAATTTTTTAAAGGGTTTTCCCATTTTCAAGTAACATGATTCAGTTTTTATATCTTTGCTAGAGGTTCTCTGATCTTTTTGTGCTTTTCTTATTATTTAATTTTTCCAATTCTCTTTCTTGAGGTGAGTTATTCGTGACGCCTTACTGGATAAGACAGGTGGGCAGGAGGTGCCAGGTTTGGCCTCCACTCCTGATTGTATACGATTTCTTATAGCCAAAGTGTGTGAAGGGTTTAATAAAGGAAATGAGTCCTATGCTTACTGGACCGCCCAAATGTGTTGGGTCGCGAGGGTGTGTGAGAAACTCCTGAGGGTGGTGATGGCCGCGGCAACCAACCAAACCCTGCCGGTAGAAAGCGGGCCGGAGGGGGTCGTGGGGTGTGTGGTGCAGGTGCGGCAAGGGGCAGCAGGGTTGAGGGAGAGACAGCAGAAACAGCAGGAGGGGCGCCACGAGCAGGCTGGGACACAAAGTTAGCAGGTTACAGGCCCTCATCACGCCGGGGCCTCCCCAAGAAGTCAACAGAAGAATCTCATGCGTGATCGTCTTATACGCGCATCGCACCTCCCACGCTCCCGCCTACGTTCCTCTTTCCCCGCCCAAACGACGCCCAAGGCCACGCCCTCACACCACGCCACAGCTCACCCCAAAACCACGCCCACAGAATGAAGAGTAAAAGGGAAATGCTTCCTGGGGAAAAAGCTGAAAGGCTCACATTCTTTTCCTGATACCACGGGTTTTTCCTTTTCCCATTTGTTTTTTTTTTTTTTTTTCGTTTCTCAGTCTTTAGTCATGTTTTTTTGGTTTCTATTTTCTCTCTACAAATTTTTTCGTTTTTGATTTCTATAATTTCCTTTAAATCTTTTATTTTGTCCTTTGTTCCATTATAGGTCACTCGTTACGGCCTTTTGTAGTTCCTTATGTTCTTATGTTTGTTGTTCCTTCTTTTTTTTTTTCTTTCACCGCGTATCTTCCTTTCCCCTTTCCTCCCCCCCTTTACTATATAGAAATTTGGGATCTACCCCGGTATCCCCCATTGCGTAAACAACAATCCTCCATGTTTTCCCACACCTCTATTCATCGGGTGTGGCCCAAAAAAAGCCCCTGACGAAATACTACATGTCAATTAGGTTATATCTGATGCACCAAAAGATTTTAACCCCTTGAGGCCCAGAACGAAAATTTCATTGTAATTGGCTCCCTTTGACGATTTTCATTAATATAAACCAAGATTTATAGATTGACCTGTTTAGTATCCTTGCCCCTAATTAATTTGGTATATTAAAAAGCTTTTACGTAATTTTTTGGCTAAAAAACAGACGATTTAAATATAGCAAAAGGGAAAGATCTGGGCTGAAGGGGTTAAGATGAGTGCGGGGTAATTATGTAAGGGCACTATGTTTCTTCTCTTAAATGTAACAGGAAACCAACAGGGGATTATTTTATGAAGAGCAAAATAAAAGTAATAAAACGTAGGATGTTGTTTGGGGACGTTTTTAAAATCCTTGACAACACCGGGCCATATTGCCCTTTTTTGGAAGATTGTGGGCTTTTATCAAAACACGTCTGGTTAGGTTACGTTAGGTTAGAGTAGGGTGGTAGGTTGTCCGAGTTTGCTATGGTGACTTTGTGTGGGAATCACAATGAGGGTATTTTCGAAAAGTTCCCATGGTTAGTTTCGGAAGCTACAGGCAAGCGTCTTCACTCAGAAACCACATACTCGCATAGAGAACGGGAATATGCCACCGGGACGCAGAAATATAAACGCCCCACACCATCACAGGATCTACGCAACAATTCAAAGGAGCGATAAGACACACTCTTACGATAAGACACACACGCCTACCCCTTTGTTTTTATTGTATTCTCTTACTGTCTTCTTTATAGGGATTTGGCAACTAAGGGGGCTTTGTGTTACCATTTTTGTTTGCCCTTCGCCAGTTCCCTGTGATGTAAACAAAAAAAAAAAAAAAAAAAAAAAAAAAAAAAAAAAAAAAAAAAAATCGTCTCAAATCACACTTTACTCACAATGCAGGATTCACAGGAACCAATACTGAAAACTTGTTGGACGTGCCGCAAAACACTTGCAGGAACTAAAAAACACTAACTCTGCCTCTCGTGGTGTAGTGCTAGCGCCCTTAGATATACGGATAGACGAATCTGCCGGGCGGGTTCGAAACCGGGTCAGGGCAGTTTGGGGGTCAGACCAAACAGATGTTCATCCTTTTTTTCGGGGTTGGTCGATAAATGGAAACGTGGGGAAGGTAATTGTGGTAACCTGGATGCCACACTAGCCCTGTGTCCTGGGGTAGCGGGTTCATACCTACCATAAGCTCTAAGGCCAATGCGACGGATATGAGCAGCGAGGCCACGCGCAGTACAGAAAAATGGAAAGAATGCGTATCTTTAACACTTTTATTGTGCACATAATTATTCATGAACACCTTGCATAATACACAGCAGATGCAATTAGATCACGGCGGCTTGGCAGCCCCTCGTGTCTTGTCCAGTCTGGGGAGTTAGTGAAACGCGGCCTGGCGTTACCGCAGAGTTTTCCTGCCACACGCTCCTCTCTGCTGCTGTGTTGCGACTTTCTTCACTCACCCTCGCGCGCGCGCTTCATGTTAAAGCGAAGGCCAAGCTTCAAGTAAATACTTGACAGTTCTTCCTTGTTCTCTCTTTGCTCACGCCCTCCTCGGTAATTGGGGCATTATCCCCGGACCCCAGGTTAAGAACCGCTGCTATAAAGTATCAAATTCTGAGAAGTAGCAACATCGGTATTCAAATGTTACTGCATTATTATTGCTTTCACTACCTCGTAACTGCGAACAAAAGGGGACATCTTACAAACATTATTGACTTGCAGGGACTATTTAAATGCCCGGGTATTTAAATGCATATACAACGTAGGGCGACTTTGAAGAGTATACTGTAGTGACTTGTGGTATGAGTCACTCCGCAGCTGGCTAATCCACTCCCTAGGCCAGCGGTCGGCAACCTGCGGCTCCGGAGCCGCATGCGGCTCTTTCAAGAGACCTGAGACATTTTATAGTTTCGTAATTTCCATTCATAATTTACACTGCGGCTCCATCAGCACTGCTTTTCTGCCAAGTTTGAAAAAACTGGCTCTTCTCGAATTTTGGGTTGCCGACCTCTGCCCTAGGCAATACACTAATCTCATAAACTCGATCTCAGCCGTCGCCAGATGTTCTTGGTCAGGTCTTGAGTATCGTGGCCCTTAATATAAGGAGGTCTCTTGTAGAGACAAGAGACACTTAGACACAGACCTCTGTACGAGCAACAACTGCTCTCCAGAATAAACCAACCAATAACCCTGGGTGTCTGTTCATCAACCATGTAGACGACAGGTCACTACATTTGGTGACCGACGGAGTGACCTCAAACACCCAGCCGAGGGGCGGGGGGGGGCCTGCCCCTCGCCCCCCCATCAGCCCGCCGCCTGCCACGGGCTGCCATCCACTCTAAGGGCACCGCGGCCCTGCCACCTGCCGCGCCGCCACGTGCTACTCACCAGCGCCACAGCCGCGGCCTGCCTCACCCAGACGTGACCGGCGCGCGCGCCACAGCCACCCATGCCGCGCCGCCCTTGCAGCCCCAGCCGCGAGGCCCCTGCCACAGCCCTGCCACCTGCCGCGCCGCCACGTGCTACTCCCACCCCGGCGCGCCTACACGCCACATCACGTCACGTCAAGTTATAGAACTGACAATTTGCAGCATTTATAATCCCTATAACCCGACGGAAATGAGATATAACACATGGGGGGTCTGGAGGGGCGAAATCCCCCCCCCCCCTCCCAGCAAGGTTATAATAGTATAAGTAATCAATGCCCAGGCTAGGTTAGTTAACTAGTGGGGGTCTGGACGGGCGCAGCCCCCCAGTTATGTATGTCAGGAGAATTTTGGTCAGTAGAGGATATTGTACTAAACTGCAGTTTTACTGGTGATTGTGATGAATGAGTGTCTGATGTAGCCTTTGATACAGCAGTACTGACCCTACTGGGCTAATATTTAGAACATGACTGTGTCTGGATTCAAGTATTTTTCACCTTTCTACTGTTTCTATATAGGTGAGAACGAGTGTGAAAGTAACAATGAAATGTTGTGCAAACATAAAATGTTTCTTAGGCTAGGTTAATTTAAGGGCAAGACTAAGTTAGGTTAGTTTAAGGGCAAGGCTAAGTTAGGTTAGTTTGAGGGTTAGGTTAAGTTAGTTTAATGGTTTGAATAGGTAATTATTTGATATTTTTACAAATGGAGTGTTTTTTCCAGTCAAAACGTCTAAAAAGTGCATTTTTAGAAATGTTGTCACTACTTTCAACTGTCATCTTCATTTAAAGAAGCAACACCTGCCTCGGTTCTACTGCAGTTTAATACATTACAAGGCACGTAGTTATAACCGTCTTCAACTTGTAAATCTGACCATTAGCAGTATTTCTAAGATATTTTGGTACTTTCAACCATTAATTGAGTATGTGAATAAAATTGTTCTATTCCTATGTATTCTGATGTGTTAAGAATGATGGTCTTTTTAAAAATTGTCGGAAATGCCTCATTTTGCAGTTATCTCCCCATTACTCTTGCTTCAGGTTAGGCTACGCAACCAATGTCCTGGTTAGGTTAGTGGGTATTATTTTACACACTCTGTGCCTGATCGCAATTCTAAATAAAGATGCATTGCGTATGGATTTGGTAGAGTGTAAATTTTAGTTTATGCGACACCCCGAAAGTGCAGAAATAGGTGTAGGGAAAAAAAAAAAAATGTCATATATGACCAAAGTTTAGGATACTATAAGGATTACTAAATAACATTTCTCTCTCAATTTCACAGGATTTGTACAATGCAACTAGTTTAAGTAGTCATTAAATAGTTTAGACAGCTTTTCATCCATTATGATTTGCACCAACATTCTTTGTATTGTGGTCTATTATATGGTCTTTGTATTGTGGTCAGTGGCGTACCCAGAAAATTGAAAAGGGGGGGGCAATATATATATATATATATATATATTATATAGATATATATATATATATATATATATAATATTAGTATATATATATTATATATATAAAAAAATATGAAAGAAAAAAAATATATATATGGAAAAAAAAAAAATCACAATATTTTTTTTTTTAAATCACAAATCTCAAATATATATATTTAATTTTTTTTTGACTATATATATATATATATATATATATATATAAAATAAAATAAAATAAAATAAAATATGAAAATTTAAAAATCTAAAAAATAAAAAAATATATAAATAAATAAAAATAAAAAAAATAAAAAAAAGTATGAAAACTCGAATGAAAAAAATTAAAAAATGTATAATAAAAAAATATAATAAACTAGGAAATAGACGTCCACACTAAAGATGTGGAACATGTCCAAGCTCACACAGGCTAAAGGCAACTTTTTAAATACCCTCACCTTAAATGAACATTTCTTGTGTTCATTTTGATTACCGGTATCTAGAATGACATTTATGTCTTCCATTGAAAGTTATTTTTTGTTTTTGTTTTTGTAATGAGGATATTTTCAATGTATGCCCTAATTTGAATCCTGCCAATCAAAATAGATAAACAAATAACAGGAAGTTTTCAATAAATACATTTAATTACCAAGCACAAAGAAATACATTTAATAATAATGTACGATAAAAAAGCCGATTTTTAGGAGTTTTTAGGAGGCTGTACGATAATTCTACAGAAAAAAACATAATTTTGAGGAGCCAGTACGATAGTTCCCAACTAAAAGTGTCAACACGTGACTGCTGGCAGCCTGGCAGCACTGACAGCTCACAGCTGTATCAACAGTCAGGGAGGAGGTGCAGGTGGCAGGACGACGCTCCCGTATCACAGCCTTATACAGCTTTCCTCGCCTGATTCACAGCTACCATGGCATCAAGAAGGGCTCTACACTTTGTCTACAAGATTGGTGATCGGAAGGCCACCGCTAAATTCTACAGAGAGATTCTAGGCATGAAGGTATGTGGAGGCTGACTGGCTGACCGCTGACGACGAGTAATTATTATTATTATTTTTTGTTGTTGTTTGTTTGAAGAATTTCGTCAGTTATCGACGCAGCTGAGATGGATCTCCACTGTAACCAGACAGCTCTCTCTCAGACTACCCCTAGAGAGCTGTCTGCTAGTGCTTATAGTGTTGGCCAAAGCCACCACCCCGGGAGGCGGGCTACAAACCCCCGGCTAACACCCGGTACCCATTCACTGCTGGGTGGACAGGGGCTCGGGTTTTAAGGAAACAGCCTAACTGTTTCCGCTCCGCCCGGGGATCGAACCCGGGACTTCTCGGGTGTGAACCGAGCGTGCTAAAATTAATTAGTCAACATTCCAACTCATTAAGTACACTGGGTGGTGATTGACAGAGGTCATCACCCAGCATGCATCAGGCAGGCTTCATGTGCTGCACTGTGTCGTGGTGCACCGTGAGCTTAATGACTACAAGTATATCTGGCTAGCTCAACTGCAAGAGTATAAATCAAAAGCCGCAAATTACTTCTCAATTTTCTGGGTACGCCACTGGCTAGGATAGGTTTGGGTTAGGTTTTGTAGGGATATCTAGCTAACTGACACTATACTCACTAGATATACACTAGCTAAGTCACCCTACTCCTACCTGGTGATTTCATAAGAGAAAAAGACGAGAATACAGACTGTGGATTATTTCTTACACCAAGGTCAACATTTTAGAGTTATACAAGCCACCAAGGATTGTTACTTAAGCCTGTGTAGACGTAAGCCGGTTAATATGGAGGACAGTTTCACGTTCGTTTTCAGAGACACCAACTACTTTTTCTTGGCCTACAATAGGTGCTTGTTCTAATGGTGCTAGTTTTATTTTGCGCAAACCAAAAAAAAAAAAAAAAAAAAGTTATATTTTGTGGTTAAGGTTAGGTTAGGTTTCATTTTTTTTCCTTTTTTTTTTTTTTTTTTTTTTTTTTTTTTTTTTGGGTTTTGCCCCAAAAAAAACTAGCACCATTAGAACAAGCACCTATTGTAGGCCAAGAAAAAGTAGTTGGTGTCTCTGAAAACGAACGTGAAACTCTCCTCCATAATTACCCGTAAGCCAACCCAGGCTGTTCATTGTTACAAGGCTCTTTTTGATCCGTACAGGCCTAGAGTTTGTTCAAAGAGATGTTTATGTGTCAACAGTGGTCTTCTTTTTATATAGCTATATGCATAAAGTTTGTTCCTATAGATTTTGACTCTTGATTGATTTGATTTGACACTTGGTTTTGACTCTTGGATTTGACACTGATTGACACTTGGTTTTGACTCTTGGATTTGACAATGATTGACACTTGGTTTTGACTCTTGGATTTGACACTGATTGACACTTGGTTTTGACTCTTGGATTTGACACTGATTGACACTTGGTTTTGACTCTTGGATTTGACACTGATTGACACTTGGTTTTGACTCTTGGATTTGACAATGATTGACACTTGGTTTTGACTCTTGGATTTGACACTGATTGACACTTGGTTTTGACTCTTGGATTTGACACTGATTGACACTTGTTTTGACTCTTGGATTTGACACTGATTGACACTTGGTTTTGACTCTTGGATTTGACAATGATTGACACTTGGTTTTGACTCTTGGATTTGACACTGATTGACACTTGGTTTTGACTCTTGGATTTGACAATGATTGACACTTGGTTTTGACTCTTGGATTTGACAATGATTGACACTTGGTTTTGACTCTTGGATTTGACACTGATTGACACTTGGTTTTGACTCTTGGATTTGACAATGATTGACACTTGGTTTTGACTCTTGGATTTGACACTGATTGACACTTGATTTTGACTCTTGATTTTGACACTGATTGACACTTGGTTTTAACTCTTGGTTTTGACACTGATTGACACTTGGTTTTGACTCTTGGATTTGACACTGATTGACACTTGATTTTGACACTTGATTTTGACTCTGATTGACACTTGATTTTGACACTTGATTTTGACTCTGATTGACACTTGATTTTGACTCTTGGATTTGACACTGATTGACACTTGATTTTGACACTTGATTTTGACTCTGATTGACACTTGGTTTTGACACTTGATTTTGACTCTGATTGACACTTGATTTTGACACTTGATATTGACACTTGATTTTGACTCTTGGTTTTGACACTGATTGACACTTGATTTTGACTCTTGGTTTTGACACTGATTGACACTTGATTTTGACTCTTGGTTTTGACTCTGATTGACACTTGATTTTGACTCTTGGTTTTGACTCTGATTGACACTTGATTTTGACTCTTGGTTTTGACACTGATTGACACTTGATTTTGACTCTTGGTTTTGACTCTGATTGACACTTGATTTTGACTCTTGGTTTTGACTGATTGACACTTTATTTTGACTCTTGGATTTGACACTGATTGACACTTGATTTTGACTCTTGGATTTGACACTGATTGACACTTGATTTTGACTCTTGGTTTTGACACTGATTGACACTTGGTTTTGACACTGATTGACACTTGGTTTTGACTCTTGGATTTGACACGGATTGACACTTGATTTTGACTCTTGATTTTGACACTGATTGACACTTGATTTTGACTCTTGATTTTGACACTGATTGACACTTGGTTTTGACTCTTGGTTTTGACACTGATTGACACTTGATTTTGACTCTTGATTTTGACACTGATTGACACTTGATTTTGACTCTTGATTTTGACACTGATTGACACTTGATTTTGACTCTTGATTTTGACACTGATTAACACTTGGTTTTGACTCTTGATTTTGACACTGATTGACACTTGATTTTGACTCTTGATTTTGACACTGATTGACACTTGGTTTTGACTCTTGATTTTGACACTGATTGACACTTGATTTTGACTCTTGATTTTGACACTGATTGACACTTGGTTTTGACTCTTGGTTTTGACACTGATTGACACTTGATTTTGACTCTTGATTTGATACTTTGTTTTGACACTGATTGACACTTGATTTTGACTCTTGGATTTGACACTTTGTTTTGACACTGATTGACACTTGATTTTGACACTTGATTTTGACTCTTGGTTTTGACACTGATTGACACTTGGTTTTGACTCTTGGATTTGACACTTTATTTTGACTCTTGTTTTGACACTGATTGACACTTGGTTTTGACTCTTGGATTTGACACTTTATTTTGACTCTTGGATTTGACACGGATTGACACTTGATTTTGACTCTTGGATTTGACACGGATTGACACTTGATTTTGACTCTTGGATTTGACACTGATTGACACTTGATTTTGACACTTGATTTTGACACTGATTGACACTTGATTTTGACACTGATTGACACTTGATTTTGACACTGATTGACACTTGATTTTGACACTGATTGACACTTGATTTTGACACTGATTGACACTTGATTTTGACACTGATTGACACTTGGTTTTGACACTGATTGACACTTGATTTTGACACTGATTGACACTTGATTTTGACACTTGATTTTGACACTGATTGACACTTGATTTTGACACTGATTGACACTTGATTTTGACACTGATTGACACTTGGTTTTGACACTGATTGACACTTGGTTTTGACACTGATTGACACTTGATATTGACACTTTATTTTGACACTTGATTTTGACACTGATTGACACTTGATTTTGACACTGATTGACACTTGATTTTGACACTGATTGACACTTGGTTTTGACTCATGGTTTTGACACTGATTTAGACTTTGATCTCTTTGAAAATCGGAGTAAGGGACAATATCACTTATAGAGAACGTAAGAAATATATGAATAGGCAAGCTTTATGGATGTTAGATCTACATGAGAGGGTGTGGATGAGAGGGTGGATGAGAATGTGGATGAGGATCTGAATAAGAGTGTGGATGGGAACTGGAGAGGTGGATAATTATGAGGAAAGTGGTTGAGAGAGAGAGAGAGAGAGAGAGAGAGAGAGAGAGAGAGAGAGAGATCTTTAAACCACCAGAGTTAACACTGATTCTCTTGTTATCTTGCCTCCTACAAGATAGCAGATTAGAATTACAAAACGCCTGGTAGATTAAGGTCGATATTTTTTAATCATGTTGCCCATTATTTATAAATTAATGTTACTTTTCTGTCAAGTCACCTGGATTACATCATAAGAATATACCACCTTGAAATTAATTACATTTACATCAATGCATCAGTTCATCAAGTTACATCACATGGAAGTTAGTAGTGGTAGTAAGGGTGGTAATGGTAATAGTAGTAGTGGTAGTAAGGGTGGTAATGGTAATAGTAGTAGTAGTAATAGTAGTGGTAGTAAGGGTGGTGATGGTAATAGTAGTAGTAATAGTAGTGGTAGTAACTTAGTAAGGGTGGTGATGGTAATAGTAGTAGTAATAGTAGTGGTAGTAACTTAGTAAGGGTGGTGATGGTAATGATAATAGTAGTGGTAGTAAGGGTGGAAATGATAATAGTAGTGGTAGTAAGGGTGGTAATGGTAATAGTAGTAGTAATAGTAGTGGTAGTAAGGGTGGAAATGGTAATAATAGTAGTAATAGTAGTGGTAGTAAGGGTGGTAATGGTAATAGTAGTGGTAGTAAGGGTGGTAATGGTAATAGTAGTAGTAGTAAGGGTGGTGTCACTGGTGATGGTAATAGTAGTAGTAATAGTAGTGGTAGTAAGGGTGGAAATGGTAATAATAGTAGTAATAATAGTGGTAGTAAGGGTGGTAATGGTAATAGTAGTAGTAATAGTAAGTGCAGTAGTAATAGTTGTGCTTCTTCATGAATAATAAGTAATCTTTTTTTCTAGGTTCTGCGTCATGAGGAGTTTGATGAAGGTTGTAAGGCATCATGCAATGGGTGAGTAAAATATTATGACCACCATCACAACTAGGGATTCATAAGGCATATTTATTATAAGGCATACAGGAATTCATAAGGCATACAGGAATTCATAAGGCATATTTATTATAAGGCATATAGGAATTCATAAGGCATATTTATTATAAGGCAAATGGGAATTCATAAGGCATATTTATTATAAGGCAAATGGGAATTCATTAGGCATATTTATTATAAGGCAAATGGGAATTCATAAGGCATACAGGAATTCATAAGGCATACAGGAATTCATAAGGCATATTTATTATAAGGCAAATGGGAATTCATAAGGCATATTTATTATAAGGCAAATGGGAATTCATAAGGCATATTTATTATAAGGCAAATGGGAATTCATAAGGCATATTTATTATAAGGCAAATGGGAATTCATAAGGCATATTTATTATAAGGCAAATGGGAATTCATAAGGCATATTTATTATAAGGCAAATGGGAATTCATAAGGCATATTTATTATAAGGCAAATAGGAATTCATAAGGCATATTTATTATAAGGCAAATGGGAATTCATAAGCATATTTATTATAAGGCAAATGGGAATTCATAAGGCATATTTTATATAGTAATGGAAGTCATAAGCATATTATTATAAGGCAAATAGGATTCATAAGGCAAAGGGATCTAAGGCTATTTATTATAAGGCAAAGGAATTCCTTTTTACAGGCAAGGTTTATTATAAGGCATAATATGGAATTATTAGAG
>JACEEZ010007994.1:0-22500 GCA_016584305.1 Chionoecetes opilio
AAGTGTATGGGGGCGTGACACGCAGCAGAAGTGTTCATGGTCCGGACGTTTCTGCCGGGCTAGTACCAGTTTATAGTTACCTAGAAAACAAAGCGACTAAGCTTCGTCAGTAAAGTCATTCGTGTTTACAGTTAAAAATCGTATTTTGGCACCCTCGCAGCTGGGGAAAAGGTTTACGTTCAAATTTTGGGAGGGCGAATTACAATGGTTTTAAATCGTTTTTATAGAATAGAAACATATACCCTTGTGCACACAATCTAAAATTTCTTTCAGCATCAATGGAGAAATATATTCACCCAAACATTTGTTCCTTAAAGCTGTCGGACCATACATGAGTAGATCTACTTTTAAATACTATTTCTTTTTAACCAATGTTCATGGAATGGACATGAGTATAAAAACCATTGGTTTTATTAGTGAAAACCTGATTTTCAACATAAGAACACTTAAATTGCCTTATTTTGGTTAAATTAATATCAAATATTGGTCGTAGCACCCAGTGTGTCCGCATAGTTGCCTATCTAATCAAGATTTATGAACATTTGGAACGGGATCTTAATATTCAGTGTAGGTGCCCATTCAGAAGATCTCATATATTTACTTAGTTATAGCTTTTATGTTATAGCACATAGAGAGCAGCTACCAACAACCTGATGCATATACCTGGTTCTGCAGATATGATGAACACCAATGAATGATTGGGCTTTGTCACTCGTTGAGATACCACTGTTTGTAAGAGCTGTGGTCCACTCACTGCCATCCAACCAGTCCACCAGAGATATTCCACAACATGCTTCTCTGTGTGCATTGGCCCCAACGTCAACAGAAGCATTTTCCACCAAGTTATGTCTGGGGACTTCACTGAATTTGTTGGCCATGTAAAGAGAGGTGATCAGCAACCATGACCGGTCGTCAGACTGGATTTAGGTAGTTTGATTGATTTGCGAAGGACTTTCATTGCATGCCAAGCCATAGCGGGACTTTTAGGGAATTCTAGGAAGAGAAGCTGGATGAGGATGACTGTTGTTATTCAGAGCAGAAACGTACCCCATCATTGGCAGTGAAACATCCAAATCAATGGTTGTGTATGCACTGGCAGGGATTTAACATGTCCTTTTCCATTCTCAACTGATCTAGGATATCAATGGTATTCTCAGTTTGTTGACTGTCTGAACTGAAGTGCTGTTGAATACTTATATATGTTCCATGAAGGGCTGGATGTTGCTGTTGTTGATGATGGTTATGGTCAATGTTATCAAAACCACCAGTAGTGAACACACCCTTGACTTCTGAGGTGGGACAATCCACGCCGATCTTCTCCAGTGATTGATCACTGAATTAACTATGTACGTGCGCATGTTTTTAATCACATCATTTGACACAAATAGTCCTCTCTTGTGCATGATATCCCAGAGATGCGCCATCCGTTTGGAGGTGAAATTTCATTGCCAGATAGAGCGAAGCTAAGGTTTCTCTTTTATGTGACGAGGAACACTGTCAGCTCTTTGGATTGCACCTTAACTGAGTTGAATATAATTTGCTGCCCAATGGATGTGGCAACTTTGACTTTTCAGGTCCAAGGGGTGGCTGGTCAAACATGATCCATCAAGAAGCATGTTTAGAACAAAATTAACATGGGAGGGCATTGCATTAGATTCATGGGAGGCTGAGAAGGTACCTGTGAAAGCTTGCTTCATTGGGAGGTACTTTGGCACAGGGTTTTGGCTGCTTTGAGGACGGTTGTTCATATGTAGTTGTATGTTTTCATGTCCACAACAGCTTTGCTCAGTCATCATCAAATACGAGCGACCAACCAACATTCAAAATGAATAATAATAATAATAATAATAATATTTATTCATCGCCCGCAGGCATACATACAAAAAACAAAGCGATAAGAACAGGCCAAAGAGTAAACTTAAGTACTAGAGCAAAAATAAAAACAGGAACAAAGTACAGGCACATTAGGGACATAGTATCAAAAGTACATAGAAAAGCATACATGGACACCTGTGCTACCCCACATTCTGCACAAACAGCAGACCCAGCCACCGCTGTTGTATAGGTCCACATACATTAGCCGAGCTCTGCCTGCCAGAGGTGATGATGGAGTTCGTAGAGAGCTCTACCCTACTCCTTAATTAAACTGAACACGGAGTGTCGACGGATCACATCCAGATGGATGTGTGATTTGATGTCAGGAATGGAGCCGTGCAATATCCTCTCCGAAGGCGTGTCGTATTGCCTTTGGTACATGGAAATCCTAGATCAGCTATGCGCCTGTCATAGAGAGCAGTCAGGTCCGCCATAGAGAGTAATTCTCCCGAGCCACGGTTATCTTCAATGAAGTCCAGCATTCACTGAGGACATGTGCTCTGATGACTCGAATTTCATTATTTTCCGTCATGTCACATCCAATAGTTTCTGCTCTTCTGTAGAGCCTAGTCAGGCATACACGATGATATGGTGCATCAATAGCTACCATGTCACCAGCAGCTAGTTTAGCTAATAGATGTTTGTCACCTATGATGTGAGCATATTCTCGCACTTTTCTATCCAATCCAAGGGTGGCAGCTCTCTTCAGTTCCTTTTTGTTGCCCACATAACCACAAACAGATAACACGTTTTGTTGAATTGTTCACATGATAATGTTGAGGGTGTAGATGAAGCCTGCGTAGTGGACTTATCACCACTGGTCATGCCAAGTGTTTTAACTGGGCTCGTGGATTTGTCGTGCTTTTTCCTGGCTCTCTCGACTTTTTGTTTGTCCATGGCACTCCTACAGATTTTTATACCATACTACTGTTAGATATCATCAACATTACTATGTCTTGATCACCATCACCATCGCTACCATGACTAATACCACCACCACTAATAAAAAATTTCATTCACTACTACAAAATCAGGCAACTCACCTAAGTCCTTCAGCTCCTTGATATTATCAGCTACTTATTTGTAACATGTATAACGTTTTTTCATGATTTCTTTTTAGTTTTACAGATAATGATGGATCTAAGGTATTTGCATTGTTTTTCTGTAACTGACATATCTATTATATTAATAAAAGCGAAAGTGTGTTATGTCTGTGTGTTGTGTGTGTGTGTGTGTGTGTGTGTGTGTGTGTGTGTGTGTGTGTGTGTGTGGTATAGGTTTCGCCCCCCGTGGCGGAATCCCATCATATACAACATTTTTGGAACCAGGTTGACCAGGGGAAGGTTTTAAGCCCAATTATGAGATGATCCGATAATTTTTTTTTTTTTTTAGCAGCCTATTAGCGATAATTGTGAAAAAAGTGGGTTGCGAGAATTGAGGAACCTTGATGTAGGGTGATGGGTAATGGGTGAGTGAATGGGTGGGGTGATGGGTAATGGGTGTGGGGTGATGGGTGAGTGAATGAGTGGGGGTGAGGGTGATGGGTGAGGGAATAGATGGGGGATGATGGGTAAGGGTGAGTGAATGGGTGTGTGGTGATGGGTAATGGGTGAGTGAAGGGTGGGGGGGATGGGTAAGGGTGAGTGAATGGGTGGGGGGTGATGGGTAATGGGCGAGTGAATGGGTTGGGGGTGATGTGAATGGGTTGGCGTTAATACATACTTTTCTACATCCATGATTCAGGAAAGTTAGAAGGGGCTATCTGGAGAGTCTGTGTTTGGTGGGCCTTTGGCCCACCAAACACCAGGTGGTGGGCCAAAGGCCCACCAGTAGCCCTCCGCAGGAGCTAGCCAAAAATCCGCCCGGAGGGTGGCTTTGCGGCTAGTAATAATATAAGCGAAAGTGTGTGTGTGTGTGTGTCTGTGTGTGTGTGTGTGTGTGTGGTATAGGTTCCGCCCCCCGTGGCGCAATCCCATCATATACCACATTTTTGGAACCAGGTTGACCAGGGGAAGGTTTTAAGCCCACTTATGAGATGATCCGATCACTTAATTTTTTTATAATTTTTTTTAGCAGCCTATTAGCGATAATTGTGAAAAAAAGTGGGTTGCGAGAATTGAGGAAGCCTTGATGTAGGGTGAGGGGTAAGGGGTATGGGGGTGGGGTGAGGGGAAATGGGTGGGGGAGTGAATGGGTGGGGGGTGATGGGTGATGGGTGAGGGAATAGATGGGGGCTGATGGTAATGGGTGAGTGAATGGGTGTGTGGTGATGGGTAATGGGTAAGTGAATGGGTGGGGGGTGATGGGTAATGGGTGAGTGAATGGGTTGGGGGTGATGTGAATGGGTTGGCGTTAATACATACATTTCTACATCCATGATTTCAGGAAAGCTAGAAGGGGCTATCTGGAGAGTCTGTGTTGGGTGGGCCTTCGGCCCACCAAACACAGTGGTGGGCCGAAGGCCCCCCAATAGCCCTCCGCAGGAACTAGCCAAAAAGTCCGCCCGGAGGGCGGCTTTGCGGCTAGTGAAACATAAATTTCAATCACGAGTGTCCATAATGGCAGTTGTGCTTTTGGGGTTACTCAAGGGATGGGATATCTATGTTCTAATCTACGTTCTAATCTGGAATGAAAAATAAATTTGCTGGAACATTAAAGAAACAAATAGAATGACAACAGTCACAAAGGTAAAAAAAAAACTGTTCAAAGGTAAAAAACTATGAAACCTTACATTTACATCACTTTAAATTTACAATATTTTTTGTATATTTTACCAACAATTGTCATGGTAAGGGTAAAACTATTATTTCTATATTTTATATTTGAATCTTATTTAGCTGGATTCCTTGATCCTGATAATGTACATTTTTTACACCAAATTTGTCAGTATAGCTTTAAAAGAGGCAGAGATATGGCGTTCGACGAAATGATGGCGGCCATTTTGAAAAAGCGCGTATAAATCCGATACGAAGACCGATCTAACTTGTGTCTTTGGATATTTCTTTTTCTATCACCCTAAGGTACTTCCATGCCAAAGGGGGCCTTTTCATCACGACCTAAAGTCAAAAATCCCTTAACCCGTCCACTATACAGTAGGCACACTTGGAACACTAGGTACATTAAGTCAGTGTTCTTCAAACTTTTTCATTGCGACCCATTGATTTATGAAAATTCACGACCCNATGTAAGAGTCACAAGAAGAAAAAGAAAAAAAAGGAACGTTCTCAAGGCGAAAAGTGACAGTGTAGCCATACACGGTGGTAGTGGAGGCGTGAAACACTGCAGCAGCAAGTGGTTCAAGGGTTCCTGGACGTTTCTGCGCCAGGGCTAGTACCTAGTTATAGTTACCTAGTAAACACAAGCGGACTAAGCTTCGTCAGTAAAAGTCATTCGTTTTACAGTTACAAACATCGTACTTTGGCAGCCTCGGCAGGCGGAAGTGTTTACGTTTCAAATGTTGGATGGCGATATTATCAATGGTGTTAATCATGTTTTTTAGAATAAGAAATCATACTACCTTGTGCACACAATTTTATAATCTTTCAGCACAAGGAGAATATATTCACCAAACTTTTGTTCCTTAAAGCGTCGGACCCATACATGAGTAGACCCATACTTTAAATACTATTTCTTCTAACCAATGTTCATGGTTGGAATGAGTATATCAAAACCATTGGTTTTATTAGTGAAAACCTGATTTTCAACTTTAAGAACACTTAAAATTTGCCTATTTTGGTTTAAATTAATATCAAAATATTGGTCGTTAGCACCCAGTTGTCCGCAAGTTGCCTATCTAATAAAGATTTATGAACATTTGGGAACGGGATCTTAATTTTCAGTGTAGTTGCCATTCAGAAGATCTCATATATTATTTATGTTATAGCCTTTATGTTATAGCACATAGAGAGCAGCTACCAACACCTGATGCATATACCTGGTTCTGCAGATATGATGAAACACCAATGAATGATTGGGCTTTGTCACTCGTAAAGATACCACTTTGTAAGAGCTTGGTCCACTCAGGGCCACCCAAAACCAGTCACCAGAGATTTTTCCACAACATCTTCTCTGTGTGAATTGGCCCCAACGTCAACAGGAAGGAATTTTTCACCAAGTTATGTCTGGGGGACTTCCACTGAATTTGTTGGCCAATGTAAAGAGAGGGTTGATCAGCAACCATGACCGGTGTCAGACGGGGATTTAGGTAGTTGATTGATTGGCGAAGGACTTTCATTGCATGCCAAGCCATAGCGGGACTTTTAGGGAATTCTGAAGAAGAGAAGCTGGATGAGGATGACTGTTGGTATTCAGAGCAGAAACGTACCCCATCATTGGCGGGTGAAACATCCAAATCAATGGTTGTGTAATGCACTGCAGGGATTTAACATGTCTTTTCCCATTCTCAACGGATCTAGGATATCAATGGATTTCAGTTTTTTGACTGTCTGAACTGAAGTGCTTTTGAATACTTTATATGTTCCATGAAGGGCTGATTTTGTGTTGTTGATGATGGGTTATGGTCAATGTTATCAAAAACCCCAGTAGTGAAACACACCCTTGACTTCTTGAGGTGGGACAACCACGCCGATCTTCTCCCAGTGATTGATCACTGAATTAACTATGTACGTGCTGCATGTTTTTAATCAATCTTTTGACACAAATAGTCCTCTCTTGTGCATGATATCCACCAGAGATGCGCCATCCGTTTGGAGGGGGAAATTTCATTGCCAGATAGAGCGAAGTTTAAGGTTCCTTTTTTTGTGACGAGGAACACGTCAGCTCTCTTGGATCTGCACCTTACTGAGTTGAAATAATTTGCTGCCCAAGGATGTGGCAACTTTGGACTTTTCAGGTCCAAGGGGTGGCTGGTAAAATACATGATCCATCAAGAAGCATGTTTAGAACAAAATTAACATGGGAGGGTTTGCATTAGTTTCATGGGAGGCTGAGAAGGTACCTGTGAAAGCTTGTTTCATTGGGAGGTACTCTTGGCACAGGGTTTGGCTGCTTGAGGACGGTTGTTACATATGTAGTTGTATTGTTTTCATGTCCACAAACAGCTTTGCTCAGGTCATCATCAAATACGAGCGACCAACCAAGATTCAAAAGAATAATAATAATAATAATAATAATAATTTTATTCTCGCCCGCAGGCATACATACAAAAAACAAAGCGATAAGAAAACAGGCCAAAGAGTAAACTTAAGTACTAGAGCAAAAATAAAAACAGGAACAAAGTACAGGCACATTAGGGGACATAGTATCAAAGTACATAGAAAAGCATACATGGACACCTGTGCTACCCACATTCTGCACAAACAGCAGACCCAGCCACCGCTGTTGTATAGGCCACATACAAATTGGCCGAGCTCTGCCTGCCAGAGGTGATGATGGAGTTCGTAGAGAGCTCTACCCTACTCCTTAATTAAACTGAAACACGGAGTGTCGACGGATCACATCCAGATGGATGTGTGTGTTGATGTCAGGAATGGGGCCGTGCAATATCCTCCCGAAGGCGTGTCGTATTGCCTTTGGTACATGGAATCCTAGATCAGCTATGCGCCGTCATAGAGAGCAAATCAGGTCCGCCATAGAGAGTAATTCTCCCGAGCCACGGTTTTCTTCAATGAAGTCCAGCAATTCACTGAGGGGCATGTGCTCTGATGACTCGAATTTCATTATTTTCCGTCATGTCACATCCAATAGTTTCTGCTCTTCTGTAGAGCCTAGCAGGCATACACGATGATATGGTGCATCAATAGCTACCATGTCACCCGCAGCTAGTTTAAGCTAATAGATGTTTGTCACCTAGATGTGAGCCCTATTCTCGCACTTTTCTATCCAATCCAAGGGGGCAGCTCTCTTCAGTTCCTTTTTGTTGCCCACATAACCACAACAGATACACGTTTTGTTGAATTGTTCACAATGATAATGTGAGGGTGTAGATGAAGCCTGCGTAGTGGACTTATCACCACTGGTCATTTCCAAGTGTTTTAACTGGGCTCGTGGATTGTCGTGCTTTTTCCTGGCTCTCTCCGACTTTTTGTTTGTCCATGGCACTCCTACAGCTTTATACCATACTACTGTTTTGATATCATCAACATTACTATGTCTTGATCACCATCACCATCGTACCATGATAATACCACCACCATAATAAAAATTTCATTCACTACTACAAAATTTAGGCAACTCACTAAGTCCTTCAGCTCCTTGATATTATCAGCACTTATTTGTAACATGTATAAAAGTTTTTCATGATTTCTTTTTTGTTTTTCAGATAATGAGGATCTAAGGTATTTGCATTTTTTTTCTGTAAAATGACATATCTATTTTATTAATAGAAAGCGAAAGTGTGTATGTCTGTGTGTGTGTGGGGTGTGTGGTGTGTGTGTGTGTGTGTGTGTGGTTGGTATAGGTTTCGCCCCCCGTGGCGGAATCCCATCATATACAACATTTTTGGAAACCAGGTTGACCAGGGGAAGGTTTTAAGCCCAATTATGAGATGATCCCATCACTTTTTTTTTTTTTAGCAGCCTAATTAGCGATAAATTGTGAAAAAAGGGGTTGCGAGAATTGAGGAAACCTTGATGTAGGGTGATGGGTAATGGGTGAGTGAATGGGTGGGGTGATGGGTAATGGGTGTGGGGTGATGGGTGAGTGAATGACGTGGGGGGGTGAGGGTGATGGGTGAGGTGAATAGATGGGGGATGATGGGTAATGGGTGAGTGAATGGGTGTGTGGTGATGGGTAATGGGTGAGTGAATGGTGGGGGGTGATGGGTAATGGGTGAGTGAATGGGTGGGGGGTGATGGGTAATGGCGAGTGAATGGGTTGGGGTGATGTGAATGGGTTGGCGTTAATACATACATTTCTACATCCATGATTTCAGGAAAGTTAGAAGGGGCTATCTGGAGAGTCTGTGTTGGTGGGCCTTTGGCCCACCAAACACAGGTGGTGGGCCAAAGGCCCACCAGTAGCCTCCGCAGGAGCTAGCCAAAAAGTCCGCCCGGAGGGTGGCTTTGCGGCTAGTAATAAATAAACGAAAGTGTGTGTGTGTGTGTGTCTGTGTGTGTGTGTGTGTGTGTGGTATAGGTTCCGCCCCCGTGGCGCAATCCCATCATATACCACATTTTTGGAACCAGGTTGACCAGGGGAAGGTTTTAAGCCCACTTATGAGATGATCCGATCACTTAATTTTTTTTTATTTTTTTTAGCAGCCTATTAGCGATAATGTGAAAAAAAGTGGTTGCGAGAATTGAGGAAGCCTTGATGTAGGGTGATGGGTAATGGGGAGTGAATGGGTGGGGTGATGGGTAAGGGTGTGGGGTGATGGGTGAGTGAATGGGTGGGGGGTGATGGGTGATGGGTGAGGGAATAGATGGGGGCGATGGGTAATGGGTGAGTGAATGGGTGTGTGGTGATGGGTAATGGGTAAGTGAATGGGGGGGGGTGATGGGTAATGGGTGATGAATGGGTTGGGGGTGATGTGAATGGGTTGGCGTTAATACATACATTTCTACATCCATGATTTCAGGAAAGCTAGAAGGGGCTATCTGGAGAGTCTGTGTTTGGTGGGCCTTCGGCCCACCAAACACAGGTGGTGGGCCGAAGGCCCACCAATAGCCCTCCGCAGGAACTAGCCAAAAAGTCCGCGCCGGAGGGCGGCTTTGCGGCTAGTGAAACATAAATTTCAATCACGAGTGTCCATAATGGCAGTTGTGCTTTGGGGTTACTCAAGGATGGGATATCTATGTTCTAATCTACGTTCTAATCTGGAATGAAAAATAAATTTGCTGGAACTATATGAAACAAATAGAATGACAACAGTCACAAAGGTAAAAAAAAAAACTGTTCAAAGGTAAAAACTATGAAACCTTACATTTACATCACTTTAAATTTACAATATTTTTTGTATATTTTACCAACAATTGTCATGGTAAGGTAAAAACTATTATTTCTATATTTATATTTGAATCTTATTTAGCTGGATTCCTTGATCCTGATAATGTACATTTTGACACCAAATTTGTCAGTATAGCTTTAAAAGAGGCAGAGATATGGCGTTCGACAAAATGATGGCGCCCTTTTAAAAAAAGCGCGTAAAAATCGATACGAACCGACTAATTTTGTGTCTTTGGATTTTTTTTTTCCATCACCCTAAGGTCCCCCTTTCCATGCAAAGGGGGCCTTTGCATCACGACCTAAAAAGTCAAAAGTCCTTAACCCGTCCACATCAGTAGCACACTTAAACCTTCTTAATCATTTTTCCAAATTTTTTAGGCCCCGTTTTTTTTTATCTAAACGCCCCCAAATTATGAAGTTTCCCCCATTTAAAAGGGTTAAAAATTAATGACAAACAATGCTTTCTTGTTATAATTCCCTAAAGCTTTTTTAACAGGTTGCTTGACCTCTGGGACCGTGAGGGAAATACCTCAACTATAAAAATTATTTTTTGGGTCTTGGTTTTAACTTTTTAAATTTGTCAACCAGCTTTTGGTTCAAAAAAAGTAAAATTTTCCCGCTTGTAATTTTTAAAGGTCTACTTTTGACCCGGGGCCAGTTCTTACCCAACATTCAAAAACCCAAGAATTTAAAAACTGGGGGCTGGTACTTAACAAAGTTGATTTTTTGGCGGGTTCCCCCTATATCAACAGAAACAAGTGATGATGGCACATGGAAAGGCTTCCTAAGCCCCCCGCCCCAGCCCAATGACCCCCCCAAGGCACCATTTGTTTTCCCCAAACAGGACGTGCCCTTTGATCCCCATAAACACCATAAACGGTGGATGGCTACCCTTTATAAAAGCCCCTCATTTTTCGGGGGTTCCAATAAAAACCCAAAAATATACATTAGAACCAACCCCTTTTCTCTGAACAAGAAGCAAATTTTCCAAAAATTTTCCAAGACAAAAATACCCAAAGATCTATCCCGGGTACTCCAACCGTGCCACACGATAGCAGCGCCCACAGGCTTCCACTAAACCCGGGCCATCTTTTTTCTTCTGCAATAAGCACTGGCACTGGACTTGCCGAAGCGCTGAAAAGGAAATTGACAAGAACTTTCGGAGTGTGCCACTGAATTGGGGGACAAAACGCTTCCAAGCGTCTGCGAGACATATTGCCACGAGGAAAAATACTCGAAAACTGCTCCGTGCTTACAACAAAATAAACCCACCCACTAAAGGCGAGGATGCGGATCTCTGCAGGGCATCCCTTTCTGATGGGGGTTTTCATGGGGGACGCTGCGAGAGGGAAAATGCTCTTGTATTTAAACTCTCAACGGGCCCAACCTCTACAAGACGAGATGGGGTAGCGGGTGCCACGGAACCAAAGAATCAACAACCCGACTGAAGGGCGATTTTTTCTGGCTTCCTGATCGAAGCTCATTCTAGGGCCCAGACACACTTCTCTTATTTGGAAGATATGGTTCCGCCCTGAGAAGGCCCGTGACATGACAGTGATCCCTGCACCCATAAGGCAAAACAGGGGTACGTAGAGAAATATTTCAACCCGGTTCACCTTTGACGGTTAGTTCCCCGCTGACTGCCAGAAGTTTTGAACCCCCTCCTTGCTCTGGTAACATATCCTCGATGGGGGGAAAAATCAAGCACCCCACTTAATTGGCAAACACAAACCCACAACTGCTGCTCTTACGTAGCAGCTACTAGTTTTCAACAGTGTAAAGCATGCACGCATGTGGAGTCCCCGTGCGCCACAGCCGCGAGAGAGAAACCCCTCCCACCTACTTGTCCCTCAAATTCACGCTGTGACCCGGGAAAGGTCTTTGAACAAAATGTTCGCCCAGGATGTGTGTTTCAATGATAAATTCTACAGTCCAGCGACATTTCCCAAAGGTGTCTGCCCGCGCTTCAACATGGGAAGAAGTTGTTTTCCCACCAAACTGCGCAAAGGGGCTGTTCACTACTGGGCTTGGATAATATTGACCTAACCCCAGCTCGCGCAGCCAGGTTCTTTTTATGGGACAGGTATCTCCCCAATGAACATCCCTCACACACGAAAGGGGGACTCGACCGGGTGTAGTGGGGATTGGGGAAACATCCTTCCGCCAAGTCGGTAGACCTCTGCCCTCAGTGTACACAGGTGCCACCTGCTGCCATGAAGACGAAACACTTCACGCACCGCTGTACAGCGTCCTGCAAGGCCTTTCCCCACCTCCTGGGTGCTGAAGCTGCCGTGGGAAAAAAGTATGGTGGCTAGGAGGGGTGTACCCGGCTGAAAAGGGATGTACCGGGAGCTGCAATGCACCCAAGGGTCACTCAAAATGCATCATTATGTACTGTTCGGGGGACTGTTAGGTGCAATCAACCCTTTATTTAGCTCATATGAAAAAGTTGTGTTTAAAAGTCCGGTATGTACTATACATGTGTCTGGGTAATGACCTCACTGTCTTTTGCTTTTAGACTTGTTGTGCACATTGAAAAATTAAGGTTGCACAGATGATCTTACAACCGATTTCATGCAACGTTCTGGACACCACAATACCTAATGTGTTTTCAATAATTTTTTTTCTGAGGTCACTGCCTCATTTAAAGACTTGTTCATCATGGTTATCCTGTGATTATGTTAAATACTTCCCGAAAATTAGAACCAAGACATGGCAACATACCTTTTTAATGATTCCCAAAACAGACAAACTGCACCAGAACGTGAAAAAATGACAATTTCAATGTAATTGAGGTCATTGACTCTCATTATCCTCGAGGTCAAATCTGATTACCCTGATCTGAAAATGAATCTTATGGTATGTACTAGCATTGGGTAAATATTTCATGCTTTATCATAATTTGCACAATTGTTATGATATCTGCTGCACTATTATACGTTTGTAACTGCTTTCTCTTTCCGATGTGTTTTTTTTTTTACAATTACTACATACATATGCATATAAATCTGCATACTTTATAACATGCATTTATATATTCCAAATAATTGCATATGTTTGAGTGTGCCAATGTAAATTTTATCTATTAAAAAGTATTTAAAAAAATATGTAGAAGTGCTCTGTAAATTGTAACTACGTAAGTAGAGAAAAATAATATTAATTAATTGACAAGTGAAAATTATGCATACAAGCCTTCTCCCATCAGCATTATCTCTCTCTTTCTCTCTCTCTTTTTAAATGCATTTCACATATTGATTATATTATTATCAGTTACGATGTGGCGACCCCGGGAGCAAAGGCTTGAAACCCCAGTATTGGGTCGCGAACCTTATTTTGAAGAACCCTGTATTAGGTAGTAGGGTAGGGTAATCTAGTGTTTTGTGTTCCCACCCATTTAGACATGAAGGTAGTAGGTAAATGGTAGTAAAAAACCAAATATATGTCTTGCAGCTCCATATAATAAACACCAAAATTTTGGGTATTGTTTGCAGACTGGCGCTAATACTGTCGACATATTAACCAAAAGTTAAACATGCCTAATAAACCAAATGTGCCACGGCATCATACAACTTCACAAAGGGTCACTTATAAAAGTAATTTGAACGATAGAAATTTCAGGCATTCATTTGCACATTCCTCGCGTGGCGAGCTTCCTGTCGCTTACTATCTCATTACTGAATATTTTTATATAGGATAACATTTTAAACATATTATAGATACAATATCTAAAAGCGAGTGATTTTTTTTTGCAAAAAGTGAGGATCTTTTCCGTATGGTGACCGCCACAGAAACTATTGAAACTATAAGCTATATCTCTCCTATGCAGTTTCTTTATCCTCGTTCCGAATGTGTAATTTTTGTGTGTGAAGAAATGGATATAGAAAATTAAAGCCTTTAAAAGCTTATTCTGCCATAAGTTGTTAAGGAATCATAAGGAATGCAAAAAGGGTTTGTGTGGAATTTTTAAGAAACAGCCTAAAAATAGCCTAACCTATTGTATAAAAATATAAAATAACCCTGACTAGCTTAATTTGATATAGTCTTTACCTAACTAATTTAATCTAAACTCCAAACTTAACCTAAAACATAACTATATTTTTGTAGTTTCCATGACATTACCCTTGTTCTGTTAATTATGTGCAATTAAAATAATTTCAGTACTAGAACGGTGTGAAGGTAATTCTGTGAAGGTTTTAAGTCTCGTTGGAAGTTCATATTTCTGGTCAATACATTTTTTCGGATGTAAAAAATGTGATTCCCATTATTACATACCATCTTACTAAAATTTATTTTGGTTTCTCTCCATGTTTTGCCATGTCTAGGCAGTAATTCGCGGGGTCGGAGCCTGACCCATTTGAGGACTTCTGGCAAGGGCAAGACAATGGATATTTTCAATAATTTGTTTGGCATCTGCCATTTTACACTCGGGGAAAGCTACTTGCCCAATTTGCAGTTGTTTATGTGCGGTATCTTCAGTGTGTGCTAGACTAGATAGTGGCGGGGGTCGTGGGCCTCACTTTAAGGCTTCTGGCGGCACAATGCAGTGGAAATTTTGTCTGGCATGGGTCATTTTCTACTCTGGGAAAGTACTCATTCAACATAAGTTGGTTCCATTCAGATCTTCAATGTTTGTGCTAGCCTAAATGAGTGGCGGGGGTCGTGGGCTCACTTTAAGGGCTTCTGGGGGCACCAATGCGTGGAATATTTGTCTGGCATGGGTCATTTCCTACTCTGGGGAATGTACTAATTCAATCTAAGTTGGTTCCATTTAGTATCTTCAAAGTTTGTGCTAGCCCAGATGATTGGCGGGGGTCGTGGGCCTCACTTTAAGGGGTTCTGGCGGCACCATTGCAGAGGAAAGGTGCCAGAAAGGGCTGGCATGGGTCATTTCCTACTCTGGGGAAAATATCATTCATGTAAAAGTGGTTCCGATCGGTTTCCTTCAATATCTATGCTAGCTCGAAATTTGGCCCTTTTTGGCCCCTCGGGCAGGCCAAAACAGCGGGCTATTTGTCTGGTTTTGGTCATTTTACACTCTGGGTGTGTACTTTGCCATGTAAAGTTGCTTTATGTGGTCCCTCCAATATCTATGCTACCCCGAAAAAAGGGCCACTTTAAGGGCCCCAGGGTCACACGCAACCAGTGGTACCCGGCAGACGGCCATTTCAAAACATCCCACGCACGCTACACCTGAGATGTCCACATACTCCAATTTTGGGTATCCTTCTCATCTAGGCTGAAAGGCCCCCTGGCTGCCGGTCTATTAGGGGTAGTGAAAGGACAGATGACAAGATCCAAGAACGCCACGTGCTACAGTTTGTGCTGACTTGTTAGGGATTGGTGCAAGAATTGAAAAGGGAGAAGTGATCAACAACAACCATTAAGTATTAAATACCACTTTTCTGTGGGAGAAGCTTTAACATATCAATGGCAAGTGTATCCCAAGGTGCTGAAGGCCCGGGATAACTGAGAATGGGAACATGGGCATGTATATCTCCTTGGTTCTTCCCAAAAGTATGGCATAAGTCAATGTGGGCATGGATATTTTTCCCTCATTTTTAGCCAGAAAAATTTGAGTCTAGTTTGTGAAAGGGGATTTCTCTTTACCAGGATGTGAAGCATGTGGAGTGTCTTGAATAATTTTGAGCACAGACTGGAAAGAGGTTGAAAAATGACAAACTGATGGATGAGACGAGAGGTCTATGTTGCCTGTGAGTGGGTTGTTTGAAAAGCAATTGGTTTTGGAGAAATAGTGTGAAAGATATGGAACCTGAGGAAGGTTAGAAGCATCACCTGATTCAAGGTAGTAAATTATCTTGACCAGGTGGGGTCAGTGGTTGGGCTGTGAATATATCTTGCATGAAAAAGGTATCAAAGGTGGATGGTTTTTGGTTGTGACAGGAATGTGAAAGCACAGTTGCGAGACAGGGGCGTCGGTTTCTACATATCTGTCCCCCTTTATGTAAGCAAAAAACTGGCATGAAATCTTGAATGGTAACAACCAACGAGCCATGCGGCCGATAGGTCTTTGCCCTTGAAGAGATCAGCAAAGGTTTGCGATCAGTGAGGACTTCGATGTTATATCCCTGAATGAGATAGCGAACTTTTTCAAGGACCAAATGACTGTTAGTGCTTCGATCTCGGTCACCGCGTAGTTCTTATCTGCTTGTTGAGTAGATGGGAGGCGTACGCGATGGGGCGAGGTTTACCATTGTGTTCCTGCATTAGAACAGCACCGAGACCGGTATAACTGGCATCCGTATTGAGGATGAAGGTCTGAGTAGTCAGGGTACGCAAGGACGGGCGCAGAAGTGAGAGCCTGCTTAAGAGCATCGAAGGCTTTTGCCTGACTCTCCGACCAGTGGAAGGGCACATCTGTTTTAAGAAGCGAGGAGAGTGGAGATGCGATGTCGGCGTAATTTCTTATGAATCGTCTATAGTACGAGCTGAGGCCTATGAAACTGCGCACTTGATCGAGGTTGGTAGGCGTTAGGGTACTGCGTTACAGAGCTGACTTTGTCTTGTGACGTCTGAATACCATCAGCATTGATGAGATGGCCAAGAAAAGTTGTTTCCTTGCGAAAAAAAAGCGCATTTTGTGAGTTTGAGTTTGAGGCCCGCGTCCTGAAGACGAATAAAAACTCTTCTGAGTTTCTGAAGATGCTCTCAAACTGATTTTGAAAAGACGATTAAATCGTCAAGGTAGGAGAAGAGTGGATTACCCATCAGTCCTGTGAAAATTGAGTTGATTAGTCGCTGGAATGTGGATGGTGATCCAGCTAGGTCCATTGGCATGCGACAGTATTGGTAGTTTCCTGAGGGAATAGAGAAGGCAGTGTACTCGCGACTGGCTGGTTCAAGGTTGACTTGCCAGAAGCCTGAGCACAAATCTTGCGTGGAGAAAACTATGTTGTGATCGCCTAGATTTTGCAAGATATCCTCGAGGACAGGCATGGGATAGCGAGAGGGAACAGTGATCTTATTGAGTGCTCTGAAATCGACGGACTAGACGCCATTCACCTGATCTTTTAGGCACTAGGAGCATAGGGCTGTTGAAAGGACTGACAAGAGTTTTCGATAACCCCGTCCTTCAGCATGTCTGAAACAACATTGTCGACAATCGCACGTTTGCTATGTGGCATGCGATATGCTGGTAATGTATTTCATTCTACTATTATTAAAGAAAGGACATTTTAATAAATAATGGAATTCATCTCCTATATCATTGAATCACATTAGGTACAACTTCTCTCCTCCAAGTCAATATTGCTATACCTACCTGTATCTATAGGTAATCTATGATTTCCACACTTAAACATACATATACTGGTGGAGTATTGCTTGGGTAGAACTAACAAATAATTTTGTAACTGTAAATCTGTGGTCATCATTATGTAGTTTATACATGCTAAATTACTATGCAATTCCTCTGACCATTTTTGTTTGTGTATATCAGAAGTTCTTTTACTAAATAATTTGTTAAGCCAGTTGCCATTAATATTTATATCTGATTAAATATGTTTGACATTCCATTGAAGTTTAATAGTTAAATTATTTGTTCTAGCTATGAGGACTTATAGATATCTAAGTCATACATTTTTTTTATAAATTTGTATAGAATATTGAAATCTTACTTTCATTAACATTTGCAATTTGATACCAAAAATTTATCATCCGGTTTTCTATTGATTGTGAAGGCTTACTAAATCCTGTTTCACCATATAACATGCAAATTGATGTAGACTTATTTAACTTAGAATCCCCTTAAGAAAATAATTACAGATTACATTTAATTGATTATTATTTTCAAAACCCCATATTTCAAATCCATATAACATAATTGGTAATATCAGTTTTTCATATATTAATCTAAGCAATTGTCCACTGGTAAGTCCAATCTGCTAGTTTTACTCAATAACTTATAAGTTATTGAGTAAAGTCAAACATCAAACATCAACATCAAGTGGCTCTTTTAGAATGAGTAATTTGCTTGTTTTTGGTTTTATGAAAAATACAATTATAATTAAAGTCTTGCCCTTGTGCCCACACATAATCATCGACGACATCAATATCATTATCTCAAACTTAAATGTCTTAAATCTTTTAACTTTCCTTTTTGATGACACAATTACTTTAGTTTTTGCAGTATTTACCTCAAGTGACCACTTGCTACAATATTCGTGAACTGCATTTAAAGCACATTGTAGCTGTTTTGCAGCTATAACAATGGTATCATCTGCATATAACAAACAGTATAAATTAAAGTACATTTCAATGTCACTAAATTCCATCACTTTTCTGAAATAAGAGGTAGGCCAGAAAATTTAGTACTAATATAATCTTTAAAATCATTAAGGTAAATTGAGAAGAGTAATGGAGACAAGTTTTCACCTTTTTTTGCATTATTACATCTATTTGGCATTACTGTACAAACTACGCAATACCTGCAAAACTTTTCTGATGTTTGTATTTAGTAATTTCGTCCATAAGTGTGACCTGTTTACATATTCAAAAGCCTTTCGATAGTCAATGAAAGCACAAAATAGTAGTTTTTTATGTGTTACATAAAAATGGATTAAGGTATGCAAAGCAAATATATGGTCCAACGTGCTATAATGTTTTCTGAGACCTGCTTGTTCTTCTTCCTAATAATTTTAGCCTCAGATTAGTAATCGAATATCCGTGAATTTATTACTGACGTAAAAAAGTTAAGCAGCTAAGTAATGTTAATCCCCTATAGCTATCGAAATCATTAATATTTCCCTTATTTTTGTAAGAGGTTTAATTGTCCCTATGGTCCAGTCTGTAGGCATAATGACATTATTCATTATAATATAAAAAGAAGTACTATAACAGGCAATAATTGTGTTATTTGTTAATTGTTGTGTTAATTGACGTTAAACAGCTAAGTAATGTTATTCCCCTATAGCTATCGACATCATTAATATTTCCCTTATTTTTGTAAAGAGGTTTAATTATCCCTATGGTCCAGTCTATAGGCATAATGGCATAATTCATTATAACATAAAAAGAAGTACTATAACAGGCAATAATGTGTTGGGCAATTTTTTATAACTTCATTTAAAATATTGTCAACTTCAGGTGATTTACTGTTTTTCAGTTTTGATACATGAATCCTTATCTCATCAACTGTAAACTCTCGATTAATCATTTTATTATTCAGATTCACATCACATGCACTTGGGTCCGATATTATCATCTACTACCTCTCTGAACTGGTTGTTAATTCCTTAAAATGGGTTTGAAAAAGTTTCTAAATATGTTTCCCGTCAACAATTTTTTCTTCTTCAATATTTATAAGATTCCAGTAATCTGTGGATTCTTAGTTTTAAGAGACCTAGGTTTTATATAGTTCTTCATCATACATCGATTAGCTTTTCTGATAACTCTCTTGTGTCGTTTTCCTTCCTGTCGTAAAATGTCCCTTAACTCTTATTCATACTTTTCTTCACTCTATTACTCCAGATATTTTTTCTTTGATTGTCTACATGTCTTGTCAATCCATGCTTGTTAACACATTTCCTGGAAGGTACTTGAGCTTTCTTATTAATGTCCTGTACATATCTGTAACTTGGCTGGCTGGATAAACACTCTCGTAACTCACTGGTTATATCATCAATAATTAATTGACTAAATTCATTTAGGTTTTCCAACTTAATCTTCATATTTGGAATTTTCTCTAAGTCGAATGCATGATATATTTTTCCTTATGTTTTGAATTCCATCTACATTTCACTTGATGTGTTGGGTTTTCACCATATCTCTTATGAAGTTGGAATTCTTCTGTTGACTACATATTTATCATTCTTTAGAGTAATAGTTAATACTATTGGGTTATGTTTGTCAGAGATCAAAGGGTCAAAATTGTCTACACAAAATATTTGTAGTCTTGGAAATACTAGGAGAAACAAATGTCATAGTCTATCACACAAGTATCACAGGTGGCAGCACCAACGTACTTATCACCACCAATCCTTCCATTTACTATTTTAAGGTCATAACACCGACAAAGCTCAATAATTTCTTGCCGTTATTGTTTACCTTAGTATCGACAGAATACTTGTTACTCGGTACCCCTATAGAGAAAAAGTAATCCTTTGGTGTGCAACTTTCATTTAATAAACTAAAATCTTCTTTGTCAACATCATCAACACTAAGAAAATCATCTAAAATCCCTGTACGACTGTTGAAATCGCCAACCATAACGAGTGGTAGATCATATTTACTCAATATTGTACATATATGATATATCCAAAGCAAGGTAATCAAATAGATAATTAGAATGATATTTCGAAGCTTCAGAGGGAATGTAAACACAACATATTATAAACTGGTTTTCTACTTTGATCCAAAGAGCAAAGTCCCTTATATACCTAACATACTAGTGTCAACAATCTGGTCAACAATACTTATATACTTTTCTGACACAAAAATGTTAACATCGTGCACTCCTGGATAAGGATACTTCTTAACATTATGATCTAGATTGAAGCACACGAAGCCGTCAAGATCGAAATTCTATTCGATCAAGATTCGGAAATCTTAGTTTCTGACAAAAGCATCGACATCAAAAGTATTTAAATATTCTTCAAATACACCATTTATACACCTAATTCTGAGTCACACCTATTTAACGTTTCCTAAAATGAGTGCTCTTGTTCCTAGCAGCTGGGTCTCGATTCACATGCAGCAAGATTCCTCCAACCCTTAACCCCTCTCCACCATTACACCACCTGGCTTTCTTCTCCTCCATTTCTGCACTCTCAGCTATAGCACTTCTTTCCCCTTGGTCCCTTTTCCCATCTTCCGCCTAAATATGTGATTCCTTACTTCTTCAAACAAAATGTAATCTTCCCCCATTATTCCCTTCAATTTATCCTTCTTATCCTCGCTCCATCTTCGTTGGCCTCTTCTCCTTCCTCCCTTCTTCTCATGTCTCCCTCCTCTCTGTCTCATTTTCCCCACCACACTTATAGAAATAGGCTATTTTTCCTCCCTTTCTCCGAATTCGCATGTTTATCACCTTCATTTTCTATATGACAGCCTCCTATCTCCACACATACTTTTTCCAACGCTTTCCTTTTCTCCTACCATCTCTAGTCTTCCAGTAACTCTTTTAGTTCGCTCATTCCCTTTGTCTCACCGGCTCTGCTTTTGCCCTTTCCAGGAGGCTTGTGGACGCCGAATCCCAATCAGCTGTTAGGGGAGTACGAGGAGGAGACACCTGTACGGGACACCAACGCTTACTTCATGACAGACAACAACACAGCCATCACTGTGCAGGTTGGCACTACCGCCCCCCTTCGCTGCCAGGTGTTTGACGTTGCTGAACATGAGACGGTGAGTGCAAAGTCGGATGGAGAGGTGGTTCGTGGACTGCATGGGTGCCAGACGTGTAGGAAATTGAGGATGGTTGATAAATTGGATGTTTGGATGTGTTTCAGCAATGAGTGTCTGCATCTTTAGGTATATTAGTCAGGGAAAATGTGAAAATTTGCCGCAATGGTGGAAAAAAATACGAAACTTTAGCACATAAGTACATTTTGGTAATAGAAACATTTTGATCTTAAAGGGCAAAGGTTTAAAGGTCAAAGTCAAGGTCAGCCGAAGCATAAAGGTCACATGACAATAAATTGCCATAATTCAGCATTCAGAAAGCCTAGAAGGCTGCGTTTGGTCTCCAAAAAAATCCACACAATGTGAGAACATTTGATTATATAAGACAAGGGTTTGAAGGTCAAAGTCAAGTTCAGTCGGGGTATAAAGGTCACATGACAATAAAAAACCATAATTCAGCATTCAGAAGGCCTAGAGCCCTAGAAGGTTAGTTTTGGTCTCAGGGTGATCCCCACAATGTGATACACATTTTAACTTTAAACGACACAGGTTTAAAGGTCAAGGTCAGCCTTGACATACATAAAACATAATTCAGCATTCAGAAGGTCTAGACTCTAGAAGGCTGGATTTGGTCTCAAAATAATCCACACTATGTGAAAAGCATTTTGATACTAAAGAGCAAGGGTTTAATGGTCAAGCTCAAGGTCAGTTGGAGTATAAAGTTCACATGACAATAAAAAAATTATAATTTAGCATTAAGAAGGCCTAGAAGGCTGGTTTTTATCTCAAAATTATCCACACAATGTGGAAAAAGTAAAACCTACATCATATATTATCCACCACCCTTCGTAGTTATTTTAATGGGGGTAAAAAAGTAAAATAATGTGACAAATATTTATTTCCAGTGGGTTGTTAAACATTCATAGGAAATATTTCCTAATGATTATATTTTTAATTCTCTTCCTCCTCCTCTTCTCCTCCTCATCACCGTCATCATCATCATCATTATCATCAGTAGCTTCATAATTAACATAATCATCATCATCATCATCATCATCATCATCATCATCATCATCATCATATTCAGTGTATCTTTTTATGCCAAAGAATATGTACTCTAAATTATTTTGCTCATGTTTCAGGATATGAAATGAGACATGTGGATCGTGGGCTCTGATTTTTGTGCAAGGGGCCATCTCAAAAGAATTTCGTGTGTCGTACCTACCTGTCGTAGTGTGTCGTATCTACATCGTGTGTCAGGTGGGGCTGCAAAAACATATGAAGCTGTACTATCACGATTAACGGAATTTGAAATAACTGGGAATTTCAATGCTGGAAGAATGATTTTCTCATGGTAATTGT